>JAPKID020004930.1:0-11408 GCA_026931265.2 Tropidonophis doriae | reverse complement strand
GGTTCTCCAAACTGCTTAGAAAGTTAACAACTGGTTCTCCTGAATAGGTGCAAACTGGCTGAATCCCACCACTGATCAAACCCATAGTTTAGCGTAGGACTGATGTTGAGCTAAATGAACTGTAAAAGTTCTAACATTAACACAACAACATTTGAAATTACATAAATATCATAGCTTCCTATAGAATTTAATGACAATCTGAAACAAGGAAGTTTGAAATACATTTATTGCAAGGATATTACAAAAACCCAGACTCCCACGGAAATATGCTTTTTCTGAATTCAAGAAGAGGAAATTGAAACATCTTATAGAAGAAATCATAAAAAGAAGAAAAGTAGAAAACTCAGGAGACAAAGAAAAGAAAGGAAATTCTGACCAAGAAAAGGAGCTGGTCTTGGTAGTCTTTCACCTACCGAGCTATAAAAATCCTGATGGTTTAACTAGCATAATATCCAGCCAGAGATAGATAATGTATATAGAAATGCAGCCATAAAGCTTTTTATAAACTCAGCAACTTTACTTGTACAGTACAGGATAACAAAATAAAATCCAAGACAGACCCCAGACCATATATGTGATACTATTTTGTGGCACACCCAGGACGTCTATATTTGTTCTTGATTTTGATTTTTGACATCATCTGCACCGCTACAGATGAACTACTCTTGTAGTCCAAAACTGAGTGGATGATATATTTTTTTAAAAGGCTTCATTAATTATTACCCATACATTTAAGCTTTAATTGCAAAGGTTCCAGCCTCCACAACATTCTACGGAAGGAAAAATCACGGGACACTTATGCATTTAATCTGTTTTGCCTATATTTTAGTTCCAGTTATACTTAGAAATTTGGTGCTGCTTCGAATGAGGAAACAGCTTCTGTTTCTTTCTATGGAGACAATGCAAATGAAGAGTGAGACTTGTTCAAAATGGAAAATTCTTCCACCCAAAAGAATATCTGAATTAATATTCTCAGCTTCTATGTGTTGAACACCATTTACTTCTATTTTCTTTTGAAAGTACACATTTATGTCATTGATGAATAAGACATGGATAATGGCCATATGAGACTTTCAATTTTGTCTATTTTTTTGAAAACTTAATAACTCAAATCCAATCATGTTACATTCACATATTAGAACAGTTATTCCAAATATGGTTGTGTTGCAAAAGTATAATAAACATGAAAGCAGGAATGCAGATATTTATGTCCCCAATTGTATGTTTAAGTTTAGCATATTTAAGCTCTTCTATCCAGCTGTCTGACTTTATCAATTCCCATAAAAGTTGTTATAAGTGACTCAGCCAGGGAATATTACATCCCAGCAGGCTGAACATGTCCACTTTCCAGGTCTCTGTGGATAAAATCAAAGAGCTCATATGTGTGGTTTTTCTCACAATTATATGTTGATATTCTGAACTTGGCATTTCCATTCCAATCCTGATGCACTTGACCAACTATTGGTCAAAGGCAAGACTAATGCCATGAGGCAGTGATTTGCTTATCAATACATTATTTACAATTGTCACAAATATATTAACTTTCTTAATCATTTACGCACTGTTATTCCATGCCTAGTTTTCAAATTATTCCACAAAATATTAATAACATATATTTATTTGGTTATTAATAGATGGATATCTCTAACTTTACCATTTGGGGGACAATAATAATCTCAAAATTTTAAACATTGTTTTATATTTTTACTTTATATTTTTTCAAAAACTCAACTTTCCATTAATTTCCATTAAAAAAACCAATGTATTTATGCTGGTATTCTTTTTTCCTGAAACTATTCATTAAAAAGATGCAGTTGTTAGTTATTCCAAACTTGAATTGTACATATTTTTTGACTAGCATTAAGTTTTCCTGTATGGTTTTATTCAGCATAAATTCTTCTTCCTCAGCTTTTTGGAAAAGTCATAGTTTGGGTTCAACTGATTAGAGGTATTATCACTTCTATCAGTATTGCATTCAATTGAACATTTTTATTATACTACTTACTGATAATTGTATGTTGATTCCTTTTGTCACACTGATTTGATACTATGAGGTAAACTAGACTTTAAATCAAATTACAAATTTGTCATATAGAAAATCTGGAGTTACCCTTTGCAACAGTTAGAGTTGCTTTCCAAATTTATTCAAATTGAAATTCAATTGAAAGAAAAAAATTGTTTTAGTATTTTACAAAAAAGTGTAGGAAACTGCACAAGAAAAACTCTTCCAATCATCCAGCTAAAGAATGAGTAAACTTTTCTACAGAATCATAAAATATGAAAAGGATTTACAAAATTCAGTAATCCATGCAGTATTAAACTATTTTATACTTTATAGAGAAATATATATTTGTTTTTAATATATTTTAACAGGTTCTTGTACTCATCCTGCCACATGTGAAACAAAAGTATAAACTGCATTATTCCAGACAGAAGTGACTCTATCATGGTTTAAAAGACTAAATAAACAGTGGGTTCACATGTTCCTTTCTGCAACTAAATGTACATCTTCTCTTTTGTTCTCTTATGTAGTAGTGGCCATAGTCCAATAATGGCAAATTAATGTTCATGCTGTAAACCACACCTGCACAACATATAGCCAGTTAAACAGCCTTTAGCCTTATGAATGAAGGTGAACACACGTGTCCCAGGTTAATGTTGCAGGATCTAATCTGGGTTGGTCACTGGGACCAGAGGGTTTTTTTCTTCTGAGCTCATGTTGGATGATATTCAGCTCCATGGTGGGTTGTTTTTTTTAAAAAAAATAAGTCACTGCTGACAAGCAGGAGCTAACTGTCTATCATGCCAGAAGGCACAAGTGAAATTAGCACTGATTGGGAAATTAAATTGGAAAACTATTAAAGAGAGAATACATAGAAGTCAATCTTAGACTTAGAAGTCAATCATATATTGACTTGTAAGTTAGGATAGGTAAGTAACTAAACCATGGATTTCAACAAAACAATCATCTTTCTGTCACACTTGAAAGATGCTTAGCAGCTAAGAAGAAACCCAGGAATAAAGAATTCTTTCTATTGGAAAAATGTATTGCCAAGTTTGGGAAATTGTGTACGAGAAAGTTAGTAAATTAGGTACAAAATGTAATATACTTCTGTTATGGGTTAAATGAATTTATGAAAATAATCTTCCCAGATCCATTAGATCTGCAGTTTCAAATATTCCTCAGAGGTATGGATTATGGCCTTGTTGATTGAGTTGGGATGTTGCCTGCTTGGAGGATCTCAGCCTGAGAAAAATGGATAAAGGCTGGAGGTTAGCAATGCTATAATTCTGGGCACTAAATGCACAGTGTATGTTGAAGAAGCCTCCCAGTGGCCCAAAATAAATCTTCCTGAAACCAGAAGAAGGTGGTTTTGGACATCAGCCTCACTAGGCAGACTATAACATGAAATCAACTTCACAGGTTGGCTAAAACTAATGTTATTGTGGTTGGATATAATAACAGAGTCTTATTAGTCTGGTTGTATTGTATTCCTTCCTCCTTTTTATAGTTCAGTCAATTAGGGAAGTATCTGAGTTATTTCTGAACATTATCTGGACATTATGGTCCTAAAAAAGCTTGAGCCCCTTTTCTCTATACAACAGAGCTTGCATGTCTCCATCGAGATCATCTTCATTTCTCTCTACGCTGGAAAACCTGAGAATTGCTCAAAACTAAGCTTATGCCTTACTAAGCTTATGCCTTAGTAATAAAGTAACTGTACCCCTTCCTCTCCATCCTATCCCCTACAATATTCCATACTGTGCTCCACACTGTTCAGTGGAATTCTCTGTCCATGGAGGCTTTTAGAAAATCACAGATGGTTATAGAAGTTCCATCTTGACCTCTGGGTACAAAAATCACAGATGGCTATAGAAGTTCCATTTTGACCTTTGGGTATTTACTTCCTGGGTACCATCTCAGGAAAATCAAGACCAATGTTATCAACATCAGTAATGTGCCCAACACATTGTAAGAATGTGTCCTTTTGAAAGTTTGGTAAACTTAAACAATGTGTTATACCATATATCTAATTATCTTTGTACTAGCAGCTCTTCATTTGTTTAAACTAAGAAGCTGGACTCTGCTAAGCTCAGTTCATCAACCCGAGAGGAACCAATGTTTATATCTATTCTTTCTATGGGACATTAACTCTGGAGAAAGAACCTGACTATCTTCGGCATTCGTTCATATTTCTCTCAGCAGTGTATCCTCAAAGAGCCACTGTTTTCTTGCAACTGACCACTCTGAAGTTTTTATTTTCCTTTGGGAGGTCCCAGTGGTTCAAAAGTTGAGCAGTTGACAGCTGCTTGGAACATACTACAAAAGGATTCATAGCCAGCAGCATTTCTATCTCTTCATCGCTTTCGTCCTAAAGTGGATTAAGTCTCTGGCCGCTACTTATGGCTGCTATTCATGACATTACTGGTGTTATTATGACCTTTTTCTCTGTTGTTGCTTCATCTGACATTTGCAAGATGGGGGGTCATTTTTCCTTTATGTGGAATGGGTTTATGGCAAATAGAAAGGGCTAGAACCTTAATTATGTAAGGTCATAGTCCATATCTCCTGCACCACCTCTTAAAAGTATACTCAGAGGAAAGAAATAAGTAGAAGATCCTGAAAATATTGTTCTTTCTATATTTATTCTCTCACTTCTTGGGTCAAAAATGAATGAGTTTCTGGCAATGAAGTCAGATTTTAAACAAGTTGAATTGATGGGCATGTTTAATTAGAAATTGATTTTTCAATGGAAAAGTGATACCTTTTTCTCTCTCCTTCCAACACCCCAAGAGAAAACAAGTGACTGTTTATTTCCTCACCTATCCATTGGGGAAGTAGAAAATGAAAGATGGAAGAGTTTTGATTAGATCTGTTCTAGACATTATTTGTAATTATCCTCTCTCCTTGTCAGCTCAAAAATATTACAGAAGGCTGAATAGAGATATGTACAGTAGAAAATTGGCCTGCTGCTTTTGTGTAACTCCTGAAATTGTTCGAATAATTGTAACTCCTGGAATCGTTCTAGTAATTCTACTAATAATCCTCAATTTCAGTTTATCATATCAAATACTAAAATTTGATGAACCATTTTTATAAAACTGACTTTTCTCAGTTCTGAGAACAAAGAATTGCCAGAAAACATCATTATTCTCATTTTTACTAAATGTAACTTCTAAGGAAAATGCAATTTTCATAAAACTCTAACAGATGAATAAATGTCACAGATATTTATTGAATCACCATCAAAGAGAACTAATATGGTTATTAAACAGCAGAGAGAGAGTTTGACAAGTAGAAGTCTATTTTCATTATGATGTTTTAAATTACTACTCTCTTCTCTCACTCATCTCTACAGTCTTTTAGGTATAATATGCAGACTAGAAATTTTGAATGATTTCTATCCTGAAAAATTCCTAAAGCAATTTATGAGTATATGGGTTTAAAACTTTCTTGATTTCTCCTTTATATTTGATAGGTATATTATCAATATTTTTGGCTAAGAATTTTGAATATTTAATTTCTCAACAATTTTTTATTAGTGTACTTGACTCCACCAAATACTGTAAAACCATTAAATGCCTTCTGTGCTGTGGTGTGCTGTCTGATATTGAAGGATCCAACCTATTTACCTTGTTTATATTAGTAGAATGAAAAGCATGCTGATGTAGGAGAAGGACAAGCAGAGCCTAGGGTCAGAATCAAGAGAGGAATCAGTCTAGACTTCCTACAAGCAGTCTAAGTCCACGCCCTCTTGAATCCCATTAACTCTCATCTAGCATCAGTTTATTAATTGACCATTAATTGACTAGATAATTGTGTATATGCGTGAGCAATAAATTATCTTAACTGCAACTTGGTGTGATTCTTTGCACCCAACAGATGAAGCAACAACATACATGAAACATACGTCTTTTATGCATTCTGTCCTTCTCCTTGTTTCAATGTCTCAATGGGAGAAAGTTGCATTATTCCAGCTTTAAAATTAACACAGATCTAGGAGATCACTAAGGAGCTTTTTGCCCTACATACATTTTTTTTTAGAGATCTCCTATCATATGGAAGAGCTGTGGACACTTCCAGGATAGACGTTTTATCTTATCCTTGGGGAAAGGAAGACACCCACCAAAATAACAAATCTTCCTACACAAACCTGAGTACAAATGCAACAAGGAAAAGATAAAAGCACATAATTTTATATATAATATGCATGACAATATATTGGCAGCATAAAAAAATATTTATCCATCAATTCTTAATCCTCAGGAAATTTAGGACAGATAAGTGATTCTCAGTTTCAAAAAAATAGGGAGGCAATCTGTCTAGATGAGATTTTACATCTTTTTAATAACATTAACATATAAATATGTGGCTTGAAGTCTTCCTTAATTCAAAGATATCGTCCAAGACACATATGACTTCAGTAGTGAAGGGAGCCTTTCCTCCACTTTGGATGGTGATCATTTTTCCTGGGCTAGGAAAGTCTGGCTATAGTTATCCCATATCCATGTTCTAACAACCTCACAACCGTGTTATAGGATTATCTTTAAAGTTAGTTCAGAAACTGTAGCTGATGCAGGAAATCAAACTGTAACATAGCATAGTTAAATGAGAAAATATGAAACTGATCTATGATCACCTGAATAAACAGATCTACTTCAAGATTTTGATACTAGCATTTAAAGAACTAAATCAATTAGAGATCAAAAACTTAAAACAATGACAAAAAGACCCATTGATACATATACTGAAACTCCTATATTTTGGTCCCAAATTGAGTCAACTTACAAAGTGACCCAAAATAACGCTATCCTAGTAGTGATGAAATTCAGTCCTGGAAGAATGAACTCTAGATATCCACCACTCCATCACGTTTCAGACAATGACTAGAAAAGTATCGTTTCACCTGTAATCCTAACTATTATTGCTTTGTGCATTGTCCTAAATTCTTCTAAGAAGAAGCAACATCACATTCTAAAGAAATCCTATCATGAATAGCAAAAATTTGTTTTTTTTTAAAGGCTGTGTAATAATCTGTAATAGACACACACTGACACTGTTCATGTTTGTGGGACATATTTCCTTAAAATGCATGTGTCTAAATAGATAACATAATGCCATCTGAGAAATTATGTTTCTGAGAAATTATTATATAAAAATAATTCAGATGAGTTTAAAACTATCTTACACCAGAATAATTTATCCCATGTCCAAATTCTCTTTTCTTGAGAACTCCATTTTGAGCAAAATTGGTTGAATAATGAATTTTGCAGAACTTGAGTTACAGGAGGCTACTTTTGTTTGTGAATAATATCTGCTAGGACACACAGTCAAGAATGTTAAAAACACTAAATGGCTTAACTTTCATCAGAGCCAAAATTTCTATCTCAGTAAGAAGATACAAATTCATATAAAATTGATGGGTTGAAATAAAATGGAGGACAACAAACTTCAAATTTCCATTTAGCTATTAAGTTTCCTCTGTTATTTTAGGCCAGTCATTACTATAACTCTCAGAATAATCTCTTATATAGAGTTGTTGTAAGGATAAAATGTGAGGCAAGGGAGAAAACAAAAACAAAAGAAAGAAGAGAGAGGACATTGAGCCTTATTCAAGGCCTCCCACTCAGCACTTCAACTACATTGTCAAATAACTATTAGAAGCTTTTCAACCAATCAGTATTTTCATTTGTACACTGGCATGGCCAATTGTTTAGGTGATTTGCAACAAACATGTCATAGGGACTATTTATATGCTCAGGATGACAAATTTGTTCATGCAAGGACAGCCCTTTCTGAATATCAATTAAAAGCACATCATTCCATTTCCTACAAAGCAATATGAATTCTACAGTGTACACTAACTATATAGTGAACATATGGACATGATCATGTTCTTCAGACTATTGTGGCTGTTACAAATCAATGGAAATGTAAATCATAGGTGTGACTTTCCAGTGATAGTTAAATTCCATGCATCCTTAGACTAAATATCTGAATTATAATGACTAAGCATATATTATACATTAATAAAGACATTTTTTTCTGTAATAGATGGAGGATTGCCAATCTACTTTTTGCTATCCCCCTAAATGCAAAGCCAAACAAATTAGCCCTAGGGGAAAAATCCTTTTAGCTTTTATGGCACAATAAATTCAGACATGGTTAATGCTATCTCACAACAGTTAAACAATAATTTATTTGATAGCTGCTTATTAATATGTATGTATGTATATATGTATGTATGTATCTGGGACATAGTGGGTTAATGGCTAAGACGTTGAGCTTGTAGATCAGAAAGGTTGTCATTTTGGTGGTTCAAATCCCTAGTGCCCATAATGGAGTGAATTCCTGTTACTTGTCCCAGCTTCTGACAACCTAGCAGTTCGAAAGCATGTAAAAATGCAAGTAGAAAAATAGTAGAAAACCTTTGGTGGGAAGGTTAACAGCGTTGTGTGCACCTTTGGCATTTAGTCATGCCGACCACATGACCATGGAGACGTCTTTGGAGAGAGCTGGCTCTTTAACTTTGAAACAGAGATGAGCACCACTCCCTAGAGTCAGGAACGACTAGCACATATATGCAAGAGGAACCTTTACCTTTATACAAGCAACCAAGTCAGGGGGGAGCAGGGACGTCCCATTAGAAGAGGGTCATTCCATCCAAACGGTCGTGGGGAGGGGCAGGCGCGATGGTAGAGTCCAGCACCGGTTGGGGGACCGTGGCCGTTGGTTACGGCCGGTCATCCGCCCCAACCCCCGCAGCCTAGGTGGTCAGAGCTTACAGAGCCAGGGCCTTAGACTGATGTTATGTAACGCCAGGTCCGTTATCAACAAGGCCCCCCTCATAAACAACCTTGTGTCGGAGGGGGAGCTGGACCTGGCGGGTATCACGGAGACCTTTAGAATTGATTCAGACCATGGGCTACCCAAACAGGTGTTTTCTTAGTTTTTTAAAGGTGAAATTCTATACGAAAGTATACATTGTTCTTGCTGATAGTGTCATAATATGATATGCCTATGAAAACTGAACATCTCTCTTTCTAATCTATGTAGCCCATAGTCCTATACATTTGTTTTTCAAAAGAAAAGTAAACTCAATACAATGATGCCCTAAAGAGAAAGACTTACCTAGCTGTATGTAACAAGAGTCAGTGGATATTTATTTTAGATTTTCCTTTTTAAAAAACAGGTTTGCTGTGATAGGGGGGAAAGGAACAGGAAAATATAGGATTGTTGCAATAGAATATGCCACCATTTGCTTTCTCCTCCATAAAATAATCTGACTGAAGCAGAAAAAGGACCACTTATGGTGTTTCCCATGTTCTTTATAGGATCTATAAATATGCAATTGGGGCATATTTATTCGTTTGCAGAGCTGTGTACACCTGGAAAAGGATTTGGAAGATTCACACTTTGAATCTTGCATGACTGCGGTATCTCTCATTTTCAGTATGTTGCTTCTTTGACAGTCACATTAAAGAAGTACTGCTTTCATGGCCCCATTTGTTAAAGCAATGGCATTTTTTCCAGTGAAACTCTGAAGATAAGAAGAGCTCTACTTGAAGAGGGTCCACATCCCATCTTTCAAATCATTTTCAAAGAATGCCAATCACCATTTATTTCTTTGAAGAAGTTCTCAAACCTTTAAAATGCTGGTGAAATATGAAGAGCAAGGGCAGTTGGACATAGGTAGAGGCTCAAGTTCAAGACTACTCTTTCCATAAAAATAGCAAAGGATCAAGACTTCTCTGTACTTACCTGGATGCAGAATGCCAGCTGGCAAATTTTGTAAGCTGACTCATTCCGTTTTCCAAACAAAATTGCTCACAGCTGCTCTGTGTTGGATGTCAGATTGGGATGTTAAAAAGATCAAGCTTGTGGACAGTGGGATTGAAGCACACACACACACACACACACACACCATCTTTACTATGCATTACACATGAGATGGTTGTAAAGCTTAGTGCAAAGTCAATGAAATGATCTTTGGCCAACCATTCTCTCCCAATCCTAAGAACCAGACAATGGCAAGCCACTTATGAAACTTTTTGACAAGAAAGCTGCAGGGAGTAGTCCAAGTAGTCATCAGTCATCAAAATCTAAATGATCTAAACGATACCTGTAGTGACTTCTCTTCATATTGTTTTAATTACAGGAGGAATGAAAATTTAAAGGGCTCACAAACAGAGTGGAAATCACTTCATCTAGTCCTTTATATCAACATCTCAATTTTATATCAACATCTCAATTTTATGCAACCATGCTTTTCTTTATGCCTTGGAATTGCACTTTTATTTCTGATGGTTCATAGTTATTAAGAAAAAATATTGCGTACCTATACCTTTTGTACACAGAGGGCTGGCTTTAGACATTTTGGCACCCTGGCCAAATTCATATTTGAATACCCTTTGGTTTTGGCTCATTTTATCATTTTGTTATTTATTTCAAAAAGGCACACTCTTTTTTTCTTGTGTTTTTGAGCTTTATGCTTATGGTTCTCAGATCAGACTTTTTTTTTTCTTTTCTTGGACATTTTTACCCTATTTATATTTTGAAATTATGTATACCCTCAAGTGGATATGCTGGTACACAGCAGTGTTGCTGTTCCTCATTCTTTTTATTGTGTTTTTCAGAAGTCTTTTCAGTTTTGGTGCCCCCTAAAATTTAGCATTCCTAGGCTGGGGCCAACTCAGCCTTTACCTAGAGCTAGTTCTGTACACATACAGACCAACATTCCCACAGAGATACTCTGTAAAATTGTATGGATTTGTTAGAATGATTAAATTACACAAGCTCTTCCCTTTATATACCTTCATATGAGGACGTTACAAGTAGGCAAAAGTGATCTGCGAATGAATGTGATAAAGGAAGAGTTTGGAACATGAGAGAAGAAAAACTGTATAATCATAACATGTACAAATGATGTGTCTTTTACATACCATGTTCCATATTTTATTATTAGTTACAGAGTAACCTGCTTCACAAACACCCTGGTGTGTAATGTAATATTCATCGAATTGAAACATTAGCATTTTTTCACTTTAGTCATATAAACTGATGCTTTTTGCACCTTTCTAAGGTGAGAATATAAGCACCCAAAAATGGATTGGCAGCTATATAAATTAAGCAACAACCAGTTTCAACAACAATTCATCATGGGAGCCTTTCAATATCATCAATATCAAGTTGCTTGGTTAATAAGCAGGATGTACCAATGGATCTTTAAAAAAAACAAAAAAGCTTATATAATTTTCACAACTTTTTTTAAAATGGTGTATCATAACAGTCGTATAGAGCAGGGGTCTCCAACTTTTGCAACTTTAAGTCTGAAGGACTTCAGCAAAGCTGGCTGGAGAAGTCTGGGAGCTGAAGTTCTTCAGACTTAAAGTTGCAAAGGTTGGAG
>JAPKID020004928.1:0-11409 GCA_026931265.2 Tropidonophis doriae | reverse complement strand
TAAGAATTGTCAGCCTCAATTCTTAAATTTTAAGTACCGGAACATCTTCTATCAAATATATACCTTTCCAGATTAATCTGTGAACAAAATATTATTTTTATGTCAAAAGACCCTCATTAAGATTTTTTGAGGAAACATTAACAAGAAAATATTCTTCTGCAGTGAAATTTTCCCTAATCTAATATTGAAAAGTAATTAAGGTAACTGAAAGCAAATGACAGAAAGAAGGTCTTCAGTTGACAGTCACTTAACCTGTGAAGCAGCTGTCTATGACTCATTAACTATTTATAGTCACATACAGGAATCAACTTAAGTCTTGGCTATAATGTACAGATCTAACCTAGAAGCAGACTGAAGAAACAGAATTTAAACTGCTGATACATTTTAAAAACAAATGTCACAATTAACAGTTTAATGCATTATTTTCATCCCAAATTAAACAATTACTTGCTCCATTTAAGAATTGAGAATGAAAATTTTTAAATAATATATCCTAAGAACTACTTCACAAGTATGAGATCAAACAAATGGGTAAACATCTTAACAGTTTGAAAATAATGAAAAGTCCATTGTCTATTGTGAAAAAGAGAAATTAAGGCAAGGTGACAAATTCCATTTAAAAAAATTATTTTATCTAACAAAGCACTGCCTGAAACAGGTGAACAAACGAAGTTAAATTAAAATACTTTTTACGGATACATAGGTATGTGGTTAAACTGATTTCTAGCTCTAGCCAAGCGTATTGCAGAGTTGAAAAATATTGCTAAACCAGAATGGAGCACTGTTGTAGAGTGAGGCAGTGTTCCTTATGGAACAGCATCCTTCGAGCTTTTTTTTTTTTTTTAAGTACTGTATTTTTCTGAGTATAAGATGCACCCAGGTTTTGAAGAGGCAATTTTTAAAAAAAGTATAGGGAGGTAGAGGGATGGAGAGGGAAAGAAAGAGAAATATAGTAGGTAGGTACGGAGAGAGAGAGATTAGGTAGGTAGATGTTTCCAGGTGTATTTACCCATGTGCTGGAGAAGGAAATCGCTGACCACCTTTGGAACAAATCTTTGTTTCTGCAGGCACAGTACTTGACCAAAGTAATTCTCATCAATCACTCTAACTAAACAGCTTTCCAAATGGGAAAAAAGACCCTTTTTGCACTGTGCAAACCTCCCCCAAACGGCCCGTTTTTCACGAAAATCGCCCCCCTTTGTTTTCAAATAAAAAGCATGAATAGCCTTGGCGGGGCTTGCAGAGTGCTGGGGGGGGGTGCAAAACGAGAAAAAACTGCACATTTTTTTCATGAAAACGGGCCATTTTTTGGCAAAAAAATTTGCATGCATAGCCTTATGGAGGCTTATAGAGTGCTGCTGGGGGCTGTGGGGGCAAAAACGCCCTGTTTTTTGCTCATTTCTGCCCTTCCCAGCCCGCAGAAGTTCTCTGGAAGCTTCCATAAGGGTATGCGCGTGGCCATTTTGGTGAAGGGGTGGGTTTTCAGGAGGCAAAAAATGCTGTATTCGATGTATAAGATGCACCCAGATTTTCAGCCTCTTTTTAGAAAAAAGGTGTGCTTTATAGGCCGAAAAACATGGTAATTGTCAATTAGGTCTTTGGCAGTGTTTCAAGGAAGATTAATGGGTGCTTATCAACCTTATCCTGAATGAGTTAGGCAGCCTACTATAGGACTCTTTATAACTATTTGTGACTCATTACGGGTTGTGAACGAACATAATTCACAGCTTTTGAAATAAAAAGAGGATTTTTAGGACTAAGTGCGCTTTTTACTGTATCAGGAAGCCTAGGTCAGAACAAGATGTAAGTTATTTCAAGTAAAGCTCCTTTTTTGCTATTGATTGATAATGATTTTGTCAACACCAGTTGTGTTCAACTGATGCGCCAGATGTTTTGAGAATGCACCTTTCCCTATTGTAACTATTGAAGCTATCTTTGCATTCTTTTGCCACAGTCATTCTATTTGCCGGTCTTTGTATTTTGTGATTTTCTTCAGTTCTCTCCTCTTCTGCTATTTCCAGCTACTGTCCAATAATGCTACTGAGAATTTACTGAATTCCAACATATGGAATTGATGCAAAGCCTCACCATTTGTAATAAAGATTTTTATTTTCTTGGGGGGAAATTGTTTCTGAAAGTGTTCTAAAACATCTCACTAGGGGATGCCCCAAGGAGAAAAAACAGAATAGTATGAATCATGTTAATATTTTTCAAAAAAAGACCTGTAAGATGAACAACAGATTTGCTGTTTTTCGTGATTGTGGTCTTTTATAGGACAGTCCAGCTGCCATCTTCGCAAGTGACAATAATCTTTTATCAATTCTGGCTTAACTTGATTACTGCATCTATTTAAAAATGAACACAAGTAAAAGTATAATAGTTAGAAACCCAATGTTTCAGCTACTATTTTAGGAAAGTCAGATCAATTTTGAAAGATTGTTTTTACAAAGTGTTCCAGGAGATAGTAATTAGGAGGGAACTTTCCCAAGATCTATTTTTTAAAAATAAAATTGGATTACCCTGATGATTGCTCCATTGATTGTTTTCAAGAAGGCAACTTAATCATTCCAAGCACTATGATTTCACAGCACTAGTCAAATATTTTTGCTTTACTAGCATGATGTGTAGTTTTCCAGCTGCCCTAAGAAAAGGAAGTAAGCAACTAACACTCACATTTAAAATAGAGTTGAACTGCTTTTCATTTATTTTCCTCCCCTTTGAGATGCCAGAAGCAATTTCCTTTTAAAGTTGACTTCCTTTCTGGAAATGATTTTCTTCTCAGACCATGGTGAAGCTCTCTATCCTATTTCTTTGACTTCATTTGCTAGTTTTATTTCTTTTACTGGCCATTGCATTGAAGCAGATCTTCTGACTGTAAGTAATCACGCTAAAGTTTTGCTCTAACTTTATTTTGTTTCCTTTCTTTTTTCTCATCATTATCAGCCAGCCGAGAGACAGACAAAGCACTCATTGGTGCCCTCTGCAACAGAACACTATTAGGGGGCTGGCTGTAAATTGACGTGGCATGGAAAATCTCTGCTCACTTTGTAGCAGTTTGGGTTTTTTTTTTGAAAGAGGAGTAGTACTCCTCCTGAATTTGTTGCCTGGTATACTTAAGAACAGTTGTGTCTTGTTGTAAATATGGAGAGAAAAATTCTCTTTTTTCTAACTTGGGAGCAGATCGGTTTCTCTTTGGATGTTTGGTTAACAGCAAAAAAGAGGATCTAAAACAGATTGCTTATTTTTAACCCGTCTTGTGAGAGAAGCCGATTTTGTGCCTGCAGAGTTTCTTCCTTAGCTTCTCCTTACTTTTCCCCTTATACCCATCCGCCAGGTCTTAAGATGGGGTGTGGGCTGAGAAAGCTAGAAGATCCAGATGACAGCAGTCCTGGAAAAATATTTTCAACGCTGAAGAGACCGCAAGTGGAAACAAAAACAGACTCTGCTTATGAGTACATATTGCTGGATTTTACATTAGAAGGTGTGTATGAAGTATTTTAACCTTTCAGAAGAACATACTGCATAAACCAAATGTGTTTCTTATGGTTAGATTCAGGGGGGGGGAAAGTTTGATTCATTTTCCCCTACTGCTTATTAGATTAAGGATTTAGAAATGACTATTAAAACATTTATCTGCCTGTGCATGTCATACCTGGGTATCCCTGAAGAAATATATCACTTTTCAAGACCTCCAGAATTAAGCTATTAATAGTAAGTGGAACATTGAAGATATCAAATACAAATATAGTTGAACATACTCTTCTTTGTTTTATACTGTTCACGGACATCTGTGCGGTTAGAAACAGACAACCCTGTAGGGCGACTTCCTTCTTTTGTAGGGTGTCTTGTTTCTAACCAACTTCATGTCCCAGAAAGTTGAAAAAATAAACAAACAGTCCCAGATGGCTTCCCACTAAGAACAGACAGCTCTGTTCTGCAAAAGTTGCTTCTGGGAATTTTTTGAAGAAGTTTTGATAAAGCTATTTGGGTCTGTACACCAGCCTTTTTGTGTAGAACTTAGAAGGTATTAATCTGAAAGACAACTTGCATATTACAGTCAGCATCAACATGGTCATAGTTATAAATTAAACAGAATGATTTTATAATGTATAGGATATATAATGAAGTGTTATACAGTACCACTGAACTACATGTTAGCTTTTTAACATTTTTATTTGGTTTTAGATGAAACAGCTTTTGTTCATTATGAGGAGAAAAATAGTAACAAATACTCCGAGTTTCATGTTTGATTGTCTAAAATTAAATGCAACTATGTTAGTTATAACTGTGCATTTGGCATTTGATTTAAATCACACTGTTTTATTTTAATGGGTAGCACGGTAGATTTTCAGGATTATAAAAGTACTTTGATGGAGATTATTTCTTGTAAAAAATAATCATATTATTAATAATTCAAACAACTGTTAGCAATTTTATGCAGTTACTTTGGTAACTGAGGTGAGATATATATACGTCGAAATGTTGCCAAGATACTTTTAATCGTACATGGGAAAAGACCTGAATAAATCAATATATATGAGAGAGAGAGAGAGAGATTGCCATTTTTCTATCATGTGTCATAATGAAATAGGCAGTTGGATCCAATCTTGTCTTATTGCTACTGGGAGCCCTTCCCATTTCTGGCAACTAGGCAAAACTCAATGGAGACTCCTTTTGGGGCAATGAAATCCAGCAGTAGAACCTGAGATGGTAAGGTTAAGTATGAAGACTCTAGAAACAACATGAGACTAAAACTAATTATTGGGGTTGCTTTCTTTTCCTCTTTCCTTCATATTTGATTGATAGTGGTGGGAAAGGTGAACAAAACTGCAATTATTGCTAGCTTCTTTATTTTAGAA
Source organism: Tropidonophis doriae (assembly GCA_026931265.2). NCBI lineage: Eukaryota > Metazoa > Chordata > Lepidosauria > Squamata > Natricidae > Tropidonophis > Tropidonophis doriae. Next base: position 6,550 of record JAPKID020004928.1, on the reverse strand, counting down.
TTCCTCTAGTCGTGCTATACATTATTGGTTATACTGAGAGATGAAAACATTCTGCCATTTATAAATGCAAGCTTCCTATTAAGAACAGAATCCCAGTATGCTTTCTTTCTAGTTTTTTTTAAATATCACATTATTACAAAGCTTGAAAATAGTTGGACAGTGACTGATGTCAAAAGCAGAACTACATATGTGGTAAGGCTCTAGTGCCTATTCAAACTCCTTGAGTGTGTATAATAGAAACAAATACCTAATTCAGATGTGCAATATATATATAGGCCAAAATCTATTGTGATATATACCTCCATCTTAAAAATCACTTAATAATTTAATAAGTGTGTTAGTATTGCAGACACAACAAATATAATTTGTTTAACTTTCTCCCTGTACCTGTTATTATAACTATTAATGGTCCCTATATTCCCTATAAGTCCCTATATTCTGTTACTGCTATAATAATAGAAGCCACATGCAATGCTGTGTTTTTTAAAGTAGTTTTTTCTTAGTAAATTGATTGATTGATTGAGTGAGTGAGTGAGTGAGTGAGTGAGTGAGTGAGTGAAATATTGTTTTTTTTTCTCCTATAACAGCTCTCTGAAATTATTTGTTAAGTTCTTTTCTGAAATTTCTATTTTTCTTGGACTTGGCTTCCCTTTTTGGCAATATGAAATGACCTTCACACCTTGTGTGACCCTAGGTGTACGTACTGTGATTGCTCACATATCCTTCCCAGGAGCACTACTCTTACCACTATGATGAGGCAGGCAGCAGGAATTTGGGAGGCAGATAGTCTTAGCAAATACCTGAAGTGAATAGTTAGTGAATAGTGGACCCCTCTAGTGATAATGTATTGTTGTACAACTGTACAACTTAATCTTTACAAAACGTTATTTTAAATGTTTGAATTCTACATCACGTGTTTCTTTTGTTTTAATCCTTTTAGTTATCTCAAATCCAGAAATTATCAAAATATGCTCTGTTTTGGATATTGCAAAGAACGTGGAGGAGTATTATAATAAAGGATATGTGGTAGGAGCTATTCATCCTGTTTTACTGTCACCTGGACAAAGAAGGCATTTTCCAGCAAGTCACATCTATCGAGTTGTGCTTGTCCGTCTCAAATCCAGGTACGCCATACAAGAAATGCTTAAATTCCAGCAAGCTTTTGTATTGAGCGGAGTTCCTTCATCGAAAAAAATGTTCCCTGCTTTAAGAGTAAAACCCTTATTATGACAGCCACATCATAACTTTGTTGCATCTTAGAACCAAATTAGATCTTGCATTAAACTGCATGACTTAGTTTATTCCCCATGCAAATAGCTGTTCAACTCAGGAGACTTGCAAAAATAATATCCTCACCATCCTCCATAGTGTATTGATGAAACTTTGATGGCTCTTTCTTATAGAAAATCCTTGCATTCAAAGACATAACATGTAATTAAGTCACAGGTACTTTTAGCCCATTTATTATGACAGAAACATTTGTAGATGAAATTGTTTCCACTAAACATACTATGGGAAATGGGGGAGAGGGATGGAAGCAAGCATGCAGCAGTAACATCAGATAGAAATAGAACTAAAATAGGACACCTTTTATTTCCTTCTGACATTTTTGTTGTCTTTGTATCCTTGCCTGTGCATATCTGTTAGGGGAGATAATTTTTATGCATCTGAGGAAGTTAAATCCTCTGATGTCAGTCTGTTTGGGTCCCAATTGTTGTCTTATTCTAAAACTGTTAAAAACCTGAGCCAAAAGTAGCTATAACCATCTTGAGAAACATCTCAGTGTTTCTTGTCTTCCTACTTACAAGCCCCTTTTCTGGCCCTGATTCATTTTTTTAACAATCTCTTCGTTCTTTTTTACTCTCTCCTCATCCTGCTCTACAAGCAGACTATTGAGGGAGAGGCTGATTACTTTTGAAAGCATGATCAGAACTGCAAGTTGCCCTTTATAGGGTTATTATATTTATTTATTTATTTTACCCCGTTTTTATTACTTTTACATACACAATATTCCTTTCTCCTCATATATTTTCTCAGCATGAGAACTGTAGTATTCTTAAATAGGAGGAAACTATCCAGAAACAGAACAAACATTGCAAGAAAACACCCTGCATGACCTTAATGTATATTTGTAACATTAAAACTAACATAATATTCTTATCTTTATTATTGGCACATTAATATTATGATATATAACAAAAAGACCACAAGTATTAGTTCTCTCTTCTTGAGAGCTACTTACAATTTTAATTTATTGAACTCATTCAGGATCAACTCTTGAAACTCTTCTGAAATATTTCAACATAGCTAAAAACTGTTTTTCTAGGTGTTACATTATCTAAATGTGAGTGTAAGATGTTAAGGGTTGTTAAAGCTCAAGATAATGAATATACTAAGCTCTACTTAAACCTTAAAATGTTAACTTAAGTATTTTTTTAAAGGAAAAATTGAAAGATAGATTGAAATTAACCAATTCATTATCTCAGTTGGACTCACTTTTCACATTCATCAAGCAGAACTCTATAAATATTTCATGTTGCTACGTAACCTGGGGTTCCTCTGAAAACTAATGAGGATTCTCCAAGCTCCACAAGTGTAACAAAACTGCACAGGTCCTACTGAATCCAAGACTGTTATCCTCTTGTTACAAGTTGTAAATACCTCAGTAAAACCAGAACCCTAAGAATAACCTCAAGTTTCCTTTTGGATGGAATCCAAAAGAATCCATCAGATGCCTGGAGTGCTCCAAGGTCAACAGGGAGTGATCTGTCCAAGACAAGGGAGTGGCTATTATATCCCAATGTTGCCACAGTTCTGAAATAAAAAGCAGGTATAATATGTAACACCTCCCCCACCAACACCCTACACATATGTGAGTCAGGCCAGAGATAACTTAGTCAAGTTGATGATTGGCTTGGTGACCATAAACTCCTGAGTTGCTTCCAAATTCACGTTCAGGGATGACAGTTTCAAGTCTCTCAGAACAATAAGCCTGTGTACTCAGCCCCAGTTTTAAGCTACTCAGCTAGGGAGGCCACTCCAGATTTCTCTACTGCAGCTCTGGGAGTCTTGGCAGTCAAAGACCTCCAATAACTTCCAGGCCACTAGACAGGTCTACCTCCCTCATATTCTGTTTAATTTGGGCTAACTTTGGGAGGTTCTGCTTCATGGTGTCTAAGAACTGGCTGGCATAGCTCTGTCCTATTCCTAACTTAACCAAATAGTTTGCACCAAAACCTCCAAACTCTAACCCTCAAAAACATTCTTAATATGCCCAAAATCCTGCATACCTTGCACATACACACAGCTCTGACCCCAGAGCCTTTACAAAAAAGTAATGCATTTTTAGTTCAAATTAAGCCTCTCAATCTTACCCTCACCAGCTTTGCATTACATTTAAAATACAATCAATGAAATCTCTTAAATATCTGAAGGAAGTTTGCTTTTCAACTCACCTATTTTTACTTGCATATTTTAGCAGAAAAATATTTAGTATTTAAGTGAAATGTAAACAAGGTTGCTCAATGGGTAATTCAGTTCTGTTCCCAGCAACATGTTTGGGCAAAAGAATCAAGAATAACGGAAGAGCTACCCAAACCAGAGAGTAGCCAACATTCAGTTTATAATTTTTGGGAATGAAAAAAGTTTTGCTTGCTAGTATTTTGCACAAGACCAGTCAAATTTCAACAAAGGCTGCTTTCTTTCTGTGTTTTAGTCACAGGAATCCACCAATGAGAGAATCAAGACAACCCAGGCTTGTGATTGAAGAGTGTTCTTTAACATATGAAAAACTAACAAACGAGGCAGTTAAGGAAGTATTAGAGAAGGTATGACCATTTTCACTACGTATTTTACTTTTCCTATAATCCTACTCTGAGAACTCAGCTACTGTTCATGAACAAAAGCATACATATCTAATGCCAAACTTTGTCTTGATGCTAATGTAACTTACCTTCTGGATCTTCTGTTTCAATCACTTCTCATAATTCCACATTTCCAAGAGTTGAATGGGCAGCACTGCAGTCCTGTGGCATCACCAATACTATAAAGCAACCACCTGAAGGGCGTCAGGTTGGCCCCCTCCTTGTCAGTTTTCTAGAAGCCTAAAAACTGGGTTCCTTTGGAGGCGCTTTCTTTGAGTCTTTCCCTGATGCCATCTTGCTTTTTTGGTTTTTGTGTGGGTATGAGTGGGTACATATGTGTTCCCTTTTGTTCTTATGTAGAGCTAACCTGTTGACCGGCTTTATTGTTATGACTGTTTTGATTAGTTTTAAATTCACACAAATGTTTTAACTTTTAAAATAACCTGTAAACACTGAGAATCATTTGATTACAGCAGAGGAGAAGCACTACAAATAATGCTAGCACACCATTTATAGACTCCTGCAATTGAGTTCCCCCATAACTCTTCATGTTCCCTATTGATTCTGTTGAGACAAAGATGGGTAATTGAACAAAACAGTGGTGGCCGCAACTATGGAAAATGTTTTCATATCCATTTCTTTGTGTTGGCCTGCTTTACACGCAAACTTGATTTCTAAATTCAGAAAAGAACAATATGCTAGGATTTCTTCAGAAGAATTCCAGGGCCTTATTGATGAAACATTCTACTGTATCATATATTTAGTTCTGTATGGAAATTTAATCCTTCAACTGTTCAGTAAAGCTTGCAGAATGCTGCCTTAAAATATTCCATGTTGACATTCCATGATAAAAAATTGAATATCATGTTGAATGACAGCCAGTTTGGTCTTGTGGATAAGGCACCAGGCTAGAAACCAGGAGACTGTGAATACTAGTGGCCTAGTCACTCTCTTGCACCCCAACTTAATTCACATAATTATTGTTGTGGGGAAAATAGAATGAATAAGGAGTACTAGGTATGTTTGCCACCTTGAAATATTTCTAAAAATAATAATGGAATATACATAAACAAATAATTCCAGAACATCAGCATTTATTAAACCTTTACATTGATGTTTAAGACATTTCAAGTATGTTTTAAGAACTAATTAAGAAGTGTTAAGGCATCAGTCTAGAAACTGGGAGACTGTGAATTCTAGTCCTGAGTTAAGCAAGAAGCTAGCTGGGTGACCTTGGGCCAGGCCTTCTCTGTTGGGTCTAGGAAAGATAGAATGGCAAACCAGTTCTTAAAGTTTGCAAGTAAACTGTGGGGATTTGTGCAGGCTCTTGTCAGGATTCAACATTGACTCAAAGGCACAAATAAATAACATTAAAAAATATCTTTACATATCATTAATTTTTACCCAGGCAAGCAAAAGAAAGACTCCATATATCCTTCTCTTTGTAAAACTGAAGATACATGTTTTACAGTTAGTTTAAATTCTTGAATAGGTGGCTGTTTCATAATATTCATTGTAAACGAGATGTGCTATTTTTATATATCGGTTTATATTTCCTTTTGTTTATCCATATAGAACCATCATACATAAACTAGCTATACTCTTTCTTAGTGAACAATATGCATATCCACCCCACTGAATTAGTACTGTCTTTTTGAAAAATATAGGTCAATGATGCTGCTAAAAGAGGAATGAAGTTTGTTGGGTTTATAACCCAGTCTTGCTCTCAATCTAAAATCTGCAATGGTACAAACCTGGGAGAAGATATGGAGTCTGACTCTACACTATGCAGAAGGAGCAGAGAGCAGGGGAACCATGATTCAGAAGAAAATGTTACAATCCTGAATGAAGGGATACTGAGTGGTCAATCCTCTGAGAGTGGAATACAGGAAGAAATTCAGCCGGATGTCAAGCCAGCACAAAATATTGATTTTCAAGATGGAAGAGAAGGCTGTCCCAGTCCAAATAAATTCAAGGAAAAAGAAGGTATTTAAACACATCATCTATATTGTCTACATGCACTATGTAGCTATCTCAAACTATAGAAGAATCAATTTTTAAGAAAAATAGCTTAAGAGAAGGATTATCAAACAGTACAACCATATTTGGAGGTGTTCATAAACCTTTCTCGTGTATTCTTGTGATTATCAGCTCTTTTTTCAACAAGGACAAACTATCTAAATTAAAAATGTAATCCCTATACTTTTTTTTAACAATTATTTTCCATCTGGAAAACTACAACAGAATAAAACATAACATCATATGTATTATCCTCTCCATTCTTAGTGTCTTTAGGATAAAAACTGGTTGAACAAATATTCTCTCAAAGGTTAAATGATATGGAGTATCAAATGGAAGTCAACAATTATCCCAGAGCCCAGAACCTAGGTTACCAAGGACACTTAAGAATACCCCAAATATTTAAAGATTCTTACCGTTCCCAAGTTATGAAAAACTTTTTAAAGGCAGATACAGCATCCTTCCCTCTAAAATGCCACTAGCCCAATACACTGCACCTGCAAACCTGAGCAGATAAAAACTACACCACGTTAATATATTATAACTTCCATGGGATTATTTATTTATTATTAAATTTATTTTATTTATTTATTTATTTATTTTATTTATTAAATTTATATCCCGCACCCATCTCCCCAAAGGGACTCGGGGCGGCGTACAGGGAAACA
>JAPKID020004927.1:0-11409 GCA_026931265.2 Tropidonophis doriae | reverse complement strand
AATAGCCAGGCCTGAATTCTAACTGAAAGACACCCAGGAAATATTTCATTGATAGGATCTAATTGAAGATAGTTGCATTGACAGTCCAGAGAACCCTGTCCACTTCCTTAGACCCAGCAAGGTCAAATCACTCCCAAATTACTTGACAAGACACATCTTAGGCATCTTATAAGACTAGCACCTTGCAATGATTTTAATTCTGAAAACTCAGAGTGATTTTATACAACAGGTGTTCAACAAATTCTTCTTCCCAATTCTGAAGATGATTACTAAGCCCCCTCCATACCAACCTAGAATGTCAAAATAGTGGCTGATAATGAGAACAGATTCGAATTAATGTTTTGTTAATGTTAATGTGCTTCTTGTACTTTGTTTCCTGGTGAACAAATAACAAATAGACAATAATCAAGTCTGTAACTGATTTGGGCAAGCCTGGTGTGCCCAAGGAGTGGTTATCGCAGGCACTACTGCCGGTTCGCTGTTGTGCATGCTTGATGTGTGTTGTTCATACTTCATGTACAGTGTATATGCCTGATGTGCAGTGTGCATGCATGCACATTTCAATTAAAATTGTTCTGCACATGTGCACAAGTGAAAAATAAGATGGCGCAGCTGATGGCGCAGACCAGGGAACTGGTTCGTTGCCTGTTCCAGCAACCCAGGCCCCCAAATCATTACCAGCTTGATTGAACTGGCCTGAACTGATAGGAGCCCACCATTGGTGGGCCTCTAAGTTTATTTCTAAAGAATGTCATTCAGAGCAGGGAATACTTAAAGCAGGGAATTCCACCAATTAGCCAAGCCCTAAATGTCTTAGGGCTTGGCTAATTGGTGGAATATCTGTCTCCTATGGTATCTCTGGTCACAGAGTTCATTCACTCTGATTTCTGTTGATTAACCAATATCATTGATGACAACCTCAGAAGTGCATCTTTTCTATACCAGTGCTCAACTCCTGGAATGAAATTCTCTCTAAGTTCTAGATGACCTCCACACTGCTGTTGGTTGAAAGAATGTTGAAGACATGAGGGAAATTGTGACTTTTGCTTTATTTCCTTCTTTTTGTCCTTTTGCTATCTTTTTTCTTTTTATTTGGTTTTATTGCAATGTTTTTGTTTTGAATGTTGTGAGCCACTGAAAGTTGTTGAACATTGGGTGTCATACAATTTAAATAAAAAAATAAAGGAATGTTCTTTTCTAATTTTGAAACCTGAAAAAATTGCAGAATATTATGCAGAATACTGAGTAAAACAAAGATCAAACTGGTGTGCTGTACATGGCTAGTAATTTTTTTGCTGACAATATTATAAAACTTACCCCCAAATAAATAAGGGAATTCCAATCAAGTAATGATAATACATGTAGATGTTGGATTGCCTGCTGCAATATTATATTTCTGATTTTAAGAAAGCATAATAATGGTATCTGATGAGATGGGCAGCAGCAACATACATACATACAAACATACAAACATACAAACATACAAACATACATACATACATACATACATACATACATACATAAAACCAGAAAAGAATGGCATGTAGGAATTGGCAGTGAAATGTTTCAAAGGATGACTTAGTTTGAAATTCTGCTTTCAACACATTTGAATTTAAAAATATACTGGATTTCTGTATGTTAATTCTAAATGTAATGGTTAAAAACAGTTGATAGAATATTTTCTATGCACATTAATTTTAACTACATTTAATATTTGTAGTTAACTATAAATTTTATTGCACCTATTCATTGTGTAGGAAATACCTACAGTGTATCCTTTCAGCAATTCCAAGAAAGCCCCATATCCATTTGCCCTAATCAGGTGACTTTGAGGACACAGATAAACATCCAAGTGACATGAAGGACTCTCTAAAAGAATGCAAATGACTAGGTGTCTGGAAGGAATACCAATCCTTCTATTCCCCACCATACAGTCAAAGCTGAAGAAACGTCTTGGATGAGAAGCACAACTTCTTCAAAAAAAACCAAGAATGTTCAGTTGCCTCTTGAAAAGCACCTTTGGGACGTTACATTGGAAATGTGAAAAAAATGAAGGGTCATTTTTATCCCATATGGTGGATTTGTAAAAAAACTAGAAAATTCTGAATCCAAATACAATGATATAAAATAATTTTAAAGATTAACATTCAGTTGAAAACATTTTTTTTAATTGAGACTTATGAATAGTAAGTAAAAAAGACTCATAGAAGATTGTTGTTTTACCTAGTAACGTTTATTTTTTTAATCCTTATAAGCAGCAGCCAATGAAATAATAACAAGGAAACAAGGAAATTAACAAGGAAATCTGCAGTACAATGAAAATCACAAATATACATTGACATACTTAAATGTTGCAAAAACAAAAAAGAAGAGCCATAAGTTTACTACTGTGAAGCATATAGTAAAAGCCTTGCATAAATAATTCCTTTCTCAAGTGATTTCAGAAGCAGAGGAACTGATTTTCTACTTACAGTCTTGTTGCTGAAAAAAAAAGTTATCTTTGTTCAAGCAGCAAAATATACAACAGCACAACTTGATATACTGTAGTCCTATCAAAAGAGGAGTAAGGCAGATCTGTATTCTTTAATTTAACTTTCGTTTTGGACCAGCCCACACTCATTTAAGATGCTAAGTGAGATGGAGAGGGGCAATAAATAAAAATACAGTTTACTAATTCAACTGAGGATATGAAAGATATAGAAAAATAATCAGCATAAGAAACCTTGTTATATCACTCTGCATCAGCATCAAGGCATTAAATCCTTGCTGATGTGAAAATAACTTTTTCTGATCTGTAAAACTCAGATTTTCAGAATTGAATGAATAGATGATAACTTAATTTTGATTTTATAAGACCCAACAATGAATTGGAATATTTAGTGAAGAAACTGAATAATTTTGATGCACTGGCTAATTTTAAGATAAACAAAAATTAAGAATATGGCATAAATGAGAAAGTCAAATTTTAAAGCTGAGGAAAATGTTGAATATCTTGGAGGTACATTCACTAATACGCATTTCTAGTTATTGCAAGACCATTATGTGTCTGTTTGAAATGACATTAAAATGACATATTAAGATGCAGATATCTTTGTTGGGAAAAATGTATATAATTAAGATGTATATTTTACCCAAAAATATTTTTATTCCAAATGTTACCCATATTGGTCACAGATGTTCCATTTAAACAATAGCAAAAATATATTTCTAAGTTTATATGATAAAAAACCCAAGAATTAAATATAAATTTTTTAGGATGCAACAGAGAGTAGAAATTGGGTCTACCACATATAAGCTTGTATTTTCACACTTGCTTTTGGTTTGGGTGAAGGAAAGAATAAGCTTGAAGAATAACAAGCTATTAGATTGGAGAACCATGATTTGAAATTTGTTTGGTATGATAAAGCGAAAGTAAATGCAGATTTTAAGAATAATTTTGCTAAGTTTGTTTATTCATGTCAAAAGCATCACAATTAAAATAAAGCATACTATACAACATAAAATTTAAAATATAAAACACAATATTAAAACATGTAGAAGTTAAATAAATATTGCCCGGAAACTAGCAACATTAATTGCATTCTGTCATGCTGCCATGGAGTGTTTAAATGGACACTGATCAGGATACAAGGGACGGGTATAAATATGTGTTGTCTAGTTATGTAACAACAACCACAAAGGGCAGAAGACACCAGACAGCCCCATTTATTCAAAGTGTCTCTGGATCTGTTGTACCCATGCACAGTCTATTCAGTTATTTCCACATTTTCCAGCTTTCACCAGACTCAGATGCCAACTTCTCCTTTGGTTCCACCCAGTCTTGGTTCTTTGCTGCTTTCCATAGGTCCATTCTGCTTTCAAATTTTTTCGAAGTGTTCCTTCAATTGAAGGAAGTTTTTTCTAGATTTTAATCACTGATGAGTTGGTTGTAGGCCATAGCAGGGATGATGCCTAGATTTAGATTATGTAAGCTTGTCTCTGTATGCTTCTTCTTCTCTGCGAGCAACAGGGGTGGCAATGCTGGCTAGGTGATACTAGAGGGGTAGTTTTAAGGTGCCCAGTAATAACTCAGAGCAATATCTATTTTCCAAGCATGTATACTGGTTTATATAAGACTGGGCAGGGATATTTGCCTGCTGAGTAACAATGAATCAAAGCTGTTGTCTTAAGGACCTTTAGTTTTGCACCACAGGTCAATATGCAGGATACTAGAGCTATCTGGTGCCCCAGGTAGAGTTCATTAATTTCTGAGAATATTTCATCCACTGACCTTCAGTTTAGCATTTGTACAATGCTGCTTATATGTTAGCCTAAATATTTATGGTTATAGCAATATTTTAATAATGATACATATAGTTATTACTGCCTTCAGAGAGGAGCTGATCATTCATATAAATATTAAAAATTATTGGAGCCAATACATTACCCTATGGTAAACAGTTCCTTTGGTTCCTCCATCTATCTACCTTGCCTTCCCTGAAACTCCACCAAAACATACAGTTCTGAAGCAGATCTTATATTCTTAAATTTAAAATCTTTACCCATATCATAAACTTACTGCTTCAGTCTTCTAAGATTGATGGCTGTGAGATCTATGAGTTCCTGTTACGTTGCCCTTTCGGAATTCATCTTCAATAAACTGAATTCAATTCAGAATATGGGTGGTGCAACTTTTTTAAAGGTGAAGTCCAATCTGCTGCAGTATGAGAAGGGGTTCTACAGCTACAAAGAGGCAATTTTGTATCATTTTTTAAAAATAGTACCACACAAGAAACTGGATGGCAATTCTTAGGTTTATTGGCCTCTTTACCTGTTTTTAAAACTGCTACAATAGCCTTTCACCAGACAGTAGAAATCTTACCTTGTTCCAAGAATTCATTAAACATTTTTAGTAGGTTTCAGACCAAATTGCAATAGGGGTGTCATCCAAACCAGCAACTTTCCATGGCCTACTTTTCATTATAGCTTCTCTCATTTCTTCCATAATAAAGTGGGAACAATAAATTAGTCAGTTTATGCTTATTTCTGTTAACTTAATTTTATGTTTTGGTGGTCTTTGATCTGAGCTGCCATTTTGAAGAAATCTAGGTTTTGGCAGTTAGAATGATTTTGTTATTTTAGAAATAGCTTGAAATATTGTAAAGTGTAAAGAAAAAGGTTGAGGGTGTATTTTTCTGATGTTGTATTTGGGTTGTTGTTTTTTATGGTACTGAAAAAAGTTGAAAGTTCTAACTTTTTTCTTTTAGCAGTTCTCCCTTTCTTTTTCTTAATTCTTTCATTTTTGTTTCTCCTGTATTATATATTTTTTATTGAAATTTAAAAATATTATCCCAAGCAATTTTAAGAAAATGTTAAAGAAAAGATAAAACACCACCATAGAATATACTCAACCTGACAAGGCTCCTTTAATGTACTTTTACATATATCAGATAAGACCTTACACTCTTTAGAAATTTACAAACCATTCCCCTAAAAGAGATAGTTTTTATCATTTTTCTGTACTGAAGTAGGCATGATTATTATAGAGTAACAGAACAAACATTTGATAGGAAAACATTCCTGAACTGGAGAATCCAAGATATCTTAATATTCTTAAATCTAGTTGTATGAAGAGGCCACATTCTGTTTCCATTTCTGGTAGAGAACTTTTCTGATAGATAAAGAGGGCATACATTTTGCACAATGTGAATTTATTCTCTTAAAGAAAAGAAATAAATGTATTAGATCTTTTATTGAAGAATGCTGAAAATGTGGGATTTTTAAAGAAAAATCTGCCAGATCTTAAGTTAATATTTAAAAATTCTTTATCAGTTCATGGCGGAATCATTAAAAAAAATAATTGACTCTCAAACATTTCTGGAAAAGTAAGCTAATGTGTTAAATGTGCCCATCATTCTATATTCATCAGAATTGAGAGAGTCCAGGCACAACTGATCCAAATCTACTTCAACATATCATCATCTTATTAATATATAGTCCATATTATAGCTGGCAGATGACAAGAATTCTAAAAATCCCACCATTGTTCTGTAAATACTGGACAAAAAGAGAAAATCAAAAGGCTAAAAGTGGGCAGGAAAAATGGCTACTAAAATGGAAAGCTTTTGCTGCCTGAAAAATCATTGAGAAAAATATGTATTTCAAGTATAGAGCTCATTTTAACCCACCCCCAATAAACTCTTATAAGAATTTTATGCAAAAAATTAGTGTTGTTAAGCAAGGATTGAAAGCACATTAGCCTCACAAAATCCCCATTCATTATGGAAAGGAACCCACTTTTATTATGCATATGTATGGAATGAATGCCTGAAAAGGCTTCTATAATGAATCTAGTACACCTGAATCCTGGAATGTTACATCTGCACTACATAGGGTTTATTTCTGGATTCCTCATAAAGGTAGTCTGAGTTTGAGAGGAAGGCACTAACTTAAAAAGGGAAAGGCTGAGATTAAACAAAATTTCAGAACATGCTGCTGTGTGAGCAAGCCTGCCTTCTGATAAGAAATATATTCCTTGTAGCCTAGAATTGGTAGTCTGGTCTACAACTACAGCTATTCTGTACTTCTAAATAACTATGGTTAGTCACTGTGCAAAATAAGAAGCTAGAGCAGGAGAATGCAAAGGACATTTATAAACATTTCCATAAAAATATCTATACATCTAGCAATAAAACAGAATCCAGCATATTTGCAATCTTCCTTCTCTACCAACACTTTACCCTGATTATTTTAATTACCCAAGAAACTAGTAAAGTTTCAGTGTACTTTTGAATGAAATGAAGTGGTTCGACATGCATTATCATCTTTCCTGGAAGGATTTTTTTTTTTTTGCATCAAACATTCAGCAGGAGTTGACCATTTTTCACTAAGTATTACACTTGAAGAAACTCAACATCTAAAACTTTTCTCTCATTTCTCAATAAATGAAACTTCAGTTTAGTCTAATGATTAAAGCTGCAGTATAGAAACAGGGAGACTGAGTCCTACATCTGCCTTAGGCATAAAAGATGGCTGTGTGATCTTGCACCAATCATTCTCTCTCTATCAGCCCAACCCTCAAAGGGTTGCTGTTGGGGAGAAAAGAGGAGCAGGAAGGAATATATGCTATTTACAAAAAATAAAATAAATCCCAATTTATGATCACATTCCATCTGCAATTTGTGAGAGGTTAGAATAGGTGTCTAGAGATCTTTTTTGGTGCTCAGGCAGGTCTGGTTTATCTTTGTAGTGACCTACCCATTGTCACCTAGCGTTCTTCTTGATTCAGCTGTCCAAAGTCCTCTAAATCTGTCCTTTACTTTGTTTTTTGACAATAAATGACATATTAGCATCTCAATCTTGAACTTTCAAATGAACAGATAGTGTCTGAGTGTACCGATCTTCTTAGCAGTTGAAAGCAAAGTGGATTCTGAGATTTAGCATCAGGCACTCATGATACACATCTACCACTTGCTATGAAAAGATCAATGGTCCTAAAAGCCCATTTGCCAGAACATTGTGACTTTGCTGAGTTAGGACATGATGTTAATATAATACAGTGCATTTCTCTCCCATTTCCATAAAATCATCACTATAAATATACCTCTGATTCCTGTTCTTACCAAGTTTTACACAGAACCAAATCATTGTCTATGTGATTATCACTGTTAGTGCTTTTTTTTTTCCTTTTCCTTTTCCTTTTAGGCTTAATTGCCCATTCCCCCCTCCCTTTTCCTTTTTTTCAAAGAGGAGGTAGAAGTTTTACCACTGATTTAAAAGGCACTCCCTCCCTTAAGAAACTCAGAGGTTTGTGATGGTATGAAAGAAAGGTCATTTAGGAATCCTTCCCCACCCCAAAATCTAAGTATTCACAAAATGTACACATGCGAAGTTCAAGCATAAATGGAAGTTTAGGAGTAATTACTATACTTTAACCAGAACTATAATGTGCACTGCTCTGTTGTATTTGCTTCAATTGCCCCCATTACATTCATTTCCGATTTATCAGTTTGGGAGATTTAATTCTAGGTGATTTCATTTTTTCTAATTGTATCCTCCTAATCTCTAATGCAGAACTAGTTTCCCAGCAATATTTGTAGTGAGCCAATGCCATAAAACAGTTTATAACAAAAAGTAAATAAAAAGTAAAAAGTAGAGGAAGAAAAGGCATATGACTGAGTACTAGGATAAGGCAGGGACAGTCCATATTTTTTAAAAGACATAATTTGCAGAAAGCATTTATTGCCCTAACTGTAATAACTCCCACAGTGCTATGGACATGTATATTAATTCTTTTTTTGTTCCTGTTCCACTGAAGTCTTAGTAGTCCAGCCATGTGTCCTCGGTAGATATGTGCTAATAAGTATCACTATGATCGCAGCGGTGAAGCTAATCGCCTCCCATTCAGAAGGCTGAGAGTTCAATCCTAGGTAGTGGCAAATATTTCTCTCACTCTCCAGGCGCAAACAAAAAAATTTTTCTGCATGTGGCATCAGGGAGGGCATCTGGCCAGTAAGCGCTCAGGTCCATCTAGTCATCCTGATTCTACCCCAAATTACTTAAGGGATAAGAGTCGTAAAAGGGGAGTATCACTATGATCATTCCTGATTTTTACCAGGTTTTCCTAGGTGATACATGGGTATCACCATGTAAAACAGATTTTGCAATCACAAATAGAAATTTTCCTCTCACTCTGTAATGTTTGTGTAAATTTTAAAAAACTGTGATAAAAATGGATTAGTGTGAATTAGTCCAGTTTAGTAATGTTTGGCACCTAGGTAGATATGACCTTTCAAGTATGTGAAGCAGGCACATACATGTCTAATTTAGTTATAAAATTATAGCTGTACTTTTTGATATTCAGGATTAAAATGAGGGATAGAAAAGCTGGGTCAGTTCCTATTCACAGCTTTATAGAAATGGAGCTATTTGTTTCAATCTACTATTCTCTGTGCCTACTTGAACAAAACAAAACAAAATTAGTCACCCAAATTATAACTATGCCAAAAGCAGGTGAAATTTCTTAAGACATTAAACAACCATATGCAGAAGACACATGGGTGTCTTAACTGGCCATATAAGTGGGTCGTACCACATCATATTGTAAAAAGGTGGTAATGTGTCAGTGAATAAGCAAGAATATCAGTGGATGTTAATTCTCTGTAGCTACCAGCATCAGCCATATGCAATGGTAAAACATAGTAACTTAAGTGCATCAGAAATGATGCCATTCTTCAGAGACATCATTAGAACCTCTTCAACCCAGTGTTACACTGAAATATGGTACCAGCAGCTATGATTTTTATTCTAAATCCCAAATTACTCAGTGAGCTTCAAGATATAATAGTACATTTTAGATTTTTCAATGCCACGTGTAACATTCTATTAGTTCTTTATGTTCATCAAAATGCTTTTTAATAACTTAGTAATGCAACAGTCAATTTATAATACTTATTTGTGGACAATTTTTATCTCAGAGCTAGAAGCCCTATGGATATATCATGTATGGTGAATAACGGAAAAACTGATCATGCTAATGCTATCTATAAATTTTGGTGGTAGAGACATGTTGGATCTAACTACATAATTTGGATATTTGCTTCTCCGGGAACTAAACATGTACAGGTAGTCCTCGATTTACAACAGTTCATTTATTGACAGTTCAAAGTTACAATGGCAGTGTAAAAAGTGAATTATGGCCCATTTTCAGTTACAACCTTTGCAGCATCCCTATGGTCATGTAAAAACTCAGATGTTTGGTTCAAATTTATGACATTTGCTGTGTCCCAGTATCATGTGATCACCATTTGTGATTCTCTGACAAGCAAAGTCAATGGAGAAGCCAGTTTCACTTAACCAGGATACAAATTTAACAACCAGGATACTAATTTAACATCAGTGATTCACTTAAAAACTTGGCTTGAAAGGTCGTAAAATGGGACATTCACTTAACAAATGTTTCACTTAGAAATAGAAATTTTGGGCCCAGTTTTGGTTGTAAGTCAAGGACTACTAACTTATTAGACTAAACCACAGATAGGAAAAGTTGGACACATCACCAGAACAATAATTCTCCTTTTACTTCACTATAACATACTAAAATTGACTAAGTAAGAATTTGGAAATAGCAGTAGTGTGGATTTTAGCATGTTTACTCTAGCTCAGGCATATGAATGTTTGCTTTTGAACACTAATTATGATAAGCTGACTTTTGGTAATTTTGTTACAAATGCTGAAAATTGCCTTCGAGCTGTTGCTATTCCTCCTTAAAGGGTTCTAGGCAAACTGATCTCCATCTGGTGTATTCACTATGTAATTATGACTGTATAATTAGGAGCCAGTTTGGTTTAGGGGTTAAGGCAAAAGTCTAGAAAGCAAGACATTGAAGTTGAAGTCCTGCCCTAACTATGAAAACCAGCTGTGTGAAGTTGAGACAGTCACTCTCTTTCAGCCCAAGTCACCTCATGGGGTCATTGTTGCAACTGGCAAAATGGCAGGAGGAAGATGTGTTGGATATATTCGTCACCTTGCTTTATTTGTAAAAATAATAAAAGACAGGATATAAATAAAAATAATATCTTCATCTCCATTGGCCCTAAAACTCTTCTTTTTATGCTGTATTTCTTGTATGAAGTTTTATTACTGTGGCTGTATATTTGAAGGTATTTTATATTGATGGGGTGACATTATGGTTTGAGGGTTATTATAACACACTGAAATTACTTCATTAGTCTTTTTGCTGAAGAGGAATACTTGACAGTTAATGTAACAAAGCAATAAACTCACACATATGATGAAAAACTTCAAAAAGTCTCAGTGAAGAATCTTCTTGATCAACAATGAACATTTTAAAAAAAACAATCACCACAGTGAATCAGATTCATACCTGTTTAACTGCTATGAAATTCCTCCAAGAGCTCAGAAAATTGTAGTTCAGTGAACTTGCTTTTGGAAAATTACAATTGTGTATCAGCAATTGTGTTTTGCTGATTAAAACCAGTTAGAAATGGATTAACATTTGTTGTACAGAAGTAATCTCCTTTGTGATAATTTGATAATCCATGGATATATCCTTTCAATTCACCAATGTCACTCTTATCCCTGAATAACAGATTCAGCAAACCTGCCTATAAGAAAATGCTTTGGGATGTATAATTCTGAGCTCTGGTTGATAGGATTATTCAGTCTTTTTATTTTTGCTTTTCCAGTAAAAGGAAAACTGTTTCAAAAATGTATTTCAAACCAGGATTTATAAATACTTGAAGAGGAATAAAAGCATGTTTTGTGTATACATTTGTTTCCTAAATAGCAGTATATCTATAATGTTGTGAATTTATGAGAATCCATTTTCAATGAACATATAAGTGTGGTTCTAATTCCCTAGTACAGTGATGATGAACCTTTTTCTTATAGCATGCCACAATTGTGTGT
>JAPKID020004926.1:0-11409 GCA_026931265.2 Tropidonophis doriae | reverse complement strand
AAGGTTGGGGGCCCCTGTACTAAATAATCACACTGGCTCTTTCCATACCTCTTTAAAGAACAAGACAAACTTTTAATATTAATATGTGGACATTTTTGTCCTCTACTTCAGGGGTGTCTTGCGGCCTGTGCACCAGATGCATCATGTGTTGGCCATGCCCACCCCCATTTAACAAAGGGGGGGGAGGAGAAGTTGCAATACATCACAAGTTTGACACACCTGTTCTACTTCCTCATCTTGCTCCTGGGAGTGAAACTTTTGGCTTAAATTAAACCAAAGTTGTATTAGGTCAGAACCAGAAATTAAATTAAAAGGAGGAAAATAAGTCAAGGTTGATGCGATGAATCTAATTTATTTCCTTAGGAAACATAACCATTAAAACACTTATTTCAGATGGTAGTTTTGGTAAAGGGCTATTGAATCCATCATATCTGCATGGGATTCCATTGCATTCCATCTTGTCCTTTATTCTTCCTTGGCCAGGTCCTGCAATTTGCAATATTTCAATAATCATACTATAAGGATTACAACACAAGTACCGTACACTGTATACGTCAAACATTTTGAATGTATTCCGCGGCTGTGATAAATTTCAAATATTTTATTTCTGAAATTATTGAGATATTCTTCAAGTGTGGTTGGAAATTGTTCCAGTGCAATTTTACCTCTATATATTTATCCAAATTTTCAATTCTAGTTGAAGTTCCACTGATAGAAATGTCATCGAAGGCCGATAAAACTTTGCTCAAACCATCTTCATCTACTTCTTTTGCTTTTCGTTTAGTTCGGAATATGTCTCCATAGACCCACATCATCGCCTGTTTTCTGTTCAATAACACCAAAAATAAAATTAGTACCAGGGGCATTGTACTATAGAAAATGAGGTATGGCTTTCTTTTAAAATATGTGCCTTTCAAATCTTTAAATCTGTACAATCACAAGCAATTATTGGATGAGCTAGTTACACTTTGGCCCTTATGATTAAAATATTTATTGCTAGAGGAGAATATTTGCAGCACGGTGCTGAAATAAGAATTGTTATTCTCTGAACTTGGTTGCTTTCCTGCAGATATTTTATTACCCAAACTAGGAAACATTATCAGATACAACAATACAATCAAGCTCCAAGAGAACCAAGAACTCCTAAAACACTTATTTTGAATATTCTCTGGGCAACATTTTGGGGATATTGCAGATAAGAAAATGTCCACTTAGACGTTTGAAACTAACAGATAAAAGAGATTATGGTTGATTTAAAAAGTCCTGCTGCTTGTAAAACCAGTAGTCAAAGCAGTGATTGGATCTTATTTACAACAACCTATTCTTATACAAAGGGAGGTGCATGGCCTAATGGTTAAGATGCTGGACTTGTCAATCAGACAGTTGGCAGTTTGAGACCCAAGTACTTCATGACGGGGTAAGCTCCTCTTCTTGCCCCTGCCCCTAGCAATTGCAAAGCAGGCAAATTCAAATAGATAAATAGGTACCACTTTGATGAGAAGGTAACAGTGTTCTGTGCACCTTGGCATATAGTCATGCCAACCACATGATCATGGAAGCATCTTTGGACAATGCTTGACTCTCTTGGCTAGAAAATGGAGATGAGCACCGCCCCCTAGAATTGGACATGACTGGAAGGGCAAATGTTTACCTTTTTTTATTCTTATAGAATTAAATACATCAGTAATAACTTTCTTTCATTTTCCCCCTTCTCTTCTTATATGTATGTGCTAAATTTTGCTGCACTCATTCATAAGCAATCTTTCCCATCAATTTTACCTAAATGGATAATTAAATATGACAGCTGCAGCAATAGGCAGAAATAAACAATGTCACCCATATATTTCAGTTCAGATAAAAATTCATTTTGGGAGATTAATGACTATGGAATAGAATAGGATTAGAATGCTGAAACCAGTATTCCTGCAAGGAAGCTAACATGGAGTATAATAATTAAATAAGGCAAGCCAGGCTAACTCCTAGAAAAAATTGCTGAATGAGTATTATAAACACATAAACAAGAAAAAAATGATCTTGCAAGAATCAATGAAGTTTATGCTTGCTTAGAATGATTTTACCCATACATTGATGGATGGGAACACCTCTTTTAAAGTTAGGTTGGAGAGTTTATTGTTAAGATGACTTCAAAGAATAATTATATGGTTGTTAATCCAAAGCAATATCACCTAATGAGCAGTAGTTTTAATTGCAAAGTATCATATGTCTCAGTCCAATTTTTTTTTTTTAAAAACTCACTCTTCTTCCTTAATTATTCTTTAAAGCTCCTATTATAACTATCACCAATAACAAGACAAGGTGCCAAGGTGCTGTACTTTAGAAAATTAGAGAATTGAAGATATAAGTTTGGATTGAAATAGAATAGCGAGGAATATAGAAACTTCAATACAAAAATCTAACTTATGGCAGAAAACCATATTGGATGATTAATCTGCAACACTTGCATAAAAGAAACAAACCCATCGATCTCAAATCAATAATGGCCCCAAATAATTTTTTTTCCTAATTTATCCTGCCTGCTCATTACTAAAAGTTTTCTTCCTACTGTGATACTGAGCTTTGCTATTCTAACCTCTGTTGGACTGAGAAGCCATTGCAAAATTGTCTGCCCTTCTCTCACCAAAAGCAGTTTGCCAATAGTTCTCTGGAGGAACAAAGCATTGATGGAACCCAGTACAGAGTAAAAAGTTCCAGGACATCACAGATCACCATAGGTCCCCTGACACAACCACCAGGAGGCAGTGTCCCCAAGTCCCATCTCTGGTCCTTTGTTGCCACAGAGGACACAAACCACTGGCATAATACTCTGCATTTGTCACAAAGCTACAATGCTGGCTGAGGAATTCTGGGAGTTGAAGTTGACCCATTTTAAAGTTGTCACAGTTGAAGAAAATTGGTCTGACCAAGGGTGTCAAACTGGTCGCCCGTGGGCCAGAGGCATCATACGCAGTCCATGGCCACCTCAGCTCCGCAAATGGGAAAAATGTCAGAAACCATCATGTGACAGCAATGTGAAGTGGCGAGTTTGACACCTGTGTTCTATGCTGTTCCAAATCATTTTGGGTTCAAGTATGAAAAAAACAAGAAACATGGATTGTTTCAATAATTATTATGAAGGTAGGGTTTTCACTACCCTGTTAAGTATGAAATCATAGGCAGTAATACTTGAATAGTTTTAAGGCATTCCACCCACTTCATGGTTCATTGTATATGATTCCTAGCAATTCACTCTGAATGTATTTTCAGGACATTACACAATAGCTGGGCAATATAGGGCTACAGTACTGATGTAAAATCAGAAATCCTTATGCAAATATAATCCTTGTGTGATTTACAGCATCTTTGTGCACCCAAGTCACACTGTGGGGAGGATCCTGCATTTTATTGAACCACTAAATCAATTTTTATCACTAAGACGCAACAACCAGATGTTCATTGCCACTGCCATAAATCCCAGTGAAAACCAGATGGTTTGATCTGATCCATTCCAATTAGTACCACAGATAGGCAGCCTTGTTAATTATCACCTTTTCTACAACTTTAGCTACTTTTAGCAAAAGTGATGGATACATTTTTCCTCTCCTTTCTACCTCTCCAAAGGCAGATGAAAAACATTAGCTGACTTCAAACAAAAACTGCATGGTTAAAAATGAACTTTAATTAGATTCTGATACTGTCTTTTGAGGACTAGATTGAGCTACACTTTACAAAAAAGCACAAAATATTGACAATGGGAAGTAACTTGTTAAGATGTGCTCAGGCAACAAAACCAATAAGGGGAGAATTGTCCAGATTCTTAACACATTCCTGGAACTACTTTAAAAAGGACATTTTGAGGAACACAATAAATTGAATAACATAAAACAATGGAGTGGCAGTGTAACATTACACGTAGCTTCTCCAGAACTTGTTAAACTTTATAATAAGAACTCTAAACACAGTTCAGAAGAGGGAGTTCCAAAAATGTTACTATGTTTTGTGGCCGTAATAAATATTTATTAAACAGTGAAGAACATATTCTGGAGCATCCATTATATGATTAATGTAGTTCTCATACTTACTCTTCAAGGAAGTGTTGCTGGGGTCCAATAATAGAACCTGGCCGACACATTCGTACCCAGGCAATGGCTTCGGAATGGGTGAATTTATAGTGTTTCATTATATAACAAGCAATCAGTGTTCCTGTTCTTCCTAGACCAGCTACATTAATGGAAAAAAGACATAAACACTGAGTTTTAAAAGATTCACAATGCTGAATATTTGGCACTGAATAATGCCAAATATATATTAAAATATTTGTTTCTAGGTCTCAGGCAGGGCTGGGTTGCTGACAGCGTTACTAGTCTTTTAGGTTTCCCCAAAAACAAGGGAAAAACTGAAAATGGATGAATTAAATAAGGTAGACTAGTGGGGGGAAAAGGACACTGCTTCCTTAATCTTTTCAGGTTTTCCAAGTAAAATAATTCTATTTAAATAATATAGAATAGAAGATTCAAGTTGTTAAGACACACTTCACACAAATTATATGGAAGTTAATTACTACTCTTACATATGCATAAAAGTGGAATCTTCTAAAGAATACTAAAGAGAAAAAAAATTGAAAGAGAGGCAACAGCATCACTTAGTGGAATAAAAATGACTCTGCATAGATAGGAGAAACCAATGCAACATTTTAGCTAAGGCAAGAGTTTTGAAATGTATAATTTGGAGTAATTTATACAAATATATTACACACACACACACACACACACACACACACACACACACACACACACCAGCCTGAAGATGGTGAGTGGGACTTGTCAAAATGTTGCCAAGACAATCAATCTTACACGGGAAAAGACCCGAATACAACAAAACCAGCTCGTATGTATATGCACATACATACATACGATAGAAAATTTAATTCTAATGTTGTATTTTATTTTTACAGATTTAGCATTGCAATTCAGACTTACCTTTACAGTGTACAGCTATAGCACCTTCTGCTTCCTCACAGATGTTCAAAAACTGTTGCAATATACTGTCACTTGGGGTGCTTCCATCAATGAAGAATAAGTCATAGTGCTCAAAACCACCATCTGTGAAGCGTTTGGCTTCATAAATCTTTTTGTTGAGTCTTATGATAGTTGTTATCTTGTGCTTTCTAAAATATGGGAAATAGGCTTCGGGTGCATGAAGCGGATAACCTACAAGTAGAATGAGAATACTTGTATGTTTCCATCTCATCTCCAAGTAGCTGAACCATTAAGAACATTGTATGATGAAAATAAACTATTTTAAAATAATACAAATATTGAGGGGTCTCTGGCTTGCTTGGTTATTTTCTTGCAGACATTTCATTACCTAACTGTAACATCATGATGTTCTTTTCTATTGATAATATAAATATTATTAGGCAAGTCTATTCAAAGTTGCAAAGCTGAATGCTTTAGTGTTATAGCCAAAAGATCTTAAGTAACATCACAGAACGTTAAAGGGCTCCAGCTAATTTTCTGAGAAGTCATTTCTTCTCGTTATTTCTAAATCAGAAGAAAGCTTTTTTGTAGAATCTTCATCATCATGAAAAACAGATCAATCAGAATAGACCTGGAAGTTTGAGTTTATTCACATTTCTATCCCGCACCCATCTCCACACAGGGACTCGAGGCGGCGCACAGGGAGTTTGAAAATAAATACAATATATACAACATACATACCCTTATTAAAATTGAATTAAATAAATCCGACCCTGCGCTAAAACCCATTTTAAAATCCCCAATTAAAACTTTGATACTAAGGACGTAGGGCACCGAGTAAATCAAGCTAGGCCAGCAAGATTGAAGAAATGCGTTTTTAACCACTGGAGGAACAGGCGAAGGTCTGAGATGATGCGAATATCGGGAGGTAGGTCGTTCCAGAGGGTTGAGCCCATCACAGAGAAGGCTCTTCCCCTGGGGGTCGCCAAAGGGACCTTGGAGGTCTTCTAGTCCAATCCTCTGCTTAAGCAAGAGACCCTATACCATTTCAGAGAGGTGGCTGGCTAGTCTTTGCTTAAAAACTCCCAATGATGAAGCCCTACAACTTCTGAAGGCAAGTTATCTCACAGGTTAAATATCTTCACTTTTAAGAAGTATCTCCTTAATTCCAGGTTGCCTCTCTCCTTGATTAGTTTCCATACATTGTTTCCTATCTTGTCTTCTGATACTTTGGAAAATAATTGACCCTGTCTTCTTTGTGACAGCCCCTCAAATACTGGAATATTGCAGTCATGTCATGCCTAATCCGTCTTTCCTCTAAACTGGCTATATCCAATTCCTGCAACTGTCCTTCATATGCTTTTGTCTCCAGGCCTTCTTTGCAATAGTTTTTTAAAAGTCTGAATATTTGGAAAGTACTACATACAACTGTAAATATTTGGGAACGATTGTTATTTTGACTGATATTCTATTTCTTCCTTTAAGTAACTACATTTCAGTGAAATTTTACATGCATATGTTTTGTGTTTATTTTCATCACTTCTTTTTATACAACTTCTTAAAATACTACCAAAATGAAATTGTTTAAAAGATAGATACATATTTAAGGTAATATTCACTGATTTTATAAGTCTGAGGTAAAACTAATATTTGGGTGGTATCAATATTTAGGAGTAGTGTCCACGCAATTGCAGGTGCATATCAACTATGTTGTTTTAAACATTAAAAAATCAGCAACAACCTTGTATTCTTTTATTATGATGCTGTACAGTATTTTGTACAGATCTGCTACACTGTGTTGTGTCCAGTCCTTGAAAAATAAAGAATTCTCATATCCAAAGTCAAAGTTATAATTAACCTTTTGAAGTTTATTTTTTTTAAAAAAACCTTTAAAGTTATATTTAATATTTATTTTGCTAAGAATTGAAGGAAGCTCACCATGTCATTTCAGATTTGTTCATCCAAAGGTTCCTAATAGTTAAAAAGCAGTTAGATTTTAAAAGTGATTTTAAAAGGTAATATACAAATCTAGTGTTCTTTGAAGGTCCCGACTGTGGTTAGAACAAGATGGCTATTCCTTTATCTCCCAGAGCTCTAAACCCACTGCAAATCACTATCCTGCAGTCTCCTCGTGAGGAGCAACTGTGGGCAATCTCAAGTCCTTTCCTCGCCTAGAGAGAAATGACAAAAATCTGGTCTATTAGCTAGTTCTTCATTTAACCATGATTGTATCTCTTCAATTTATCATATCTTCCCCAGAAGTCTCAAACCTCACTTCCTAATCACTTTCAAGAATTTTCCTATTTACCATTTTGTTGGTCTAAAAGTCTCTAGTAGTTATAAAATGGTTAAAATGTTTTTATCAGGTGAGTTGATTTTCAACTCTTAACAAAAGAAAAATCAATCATAAGCTTAAGAACTTAAAGAATTTGAAATAAAAATCCCAAGAGACAAATAAACTTTTGATCTGAGGAAGCTATACATGGATGAATGGTCCAGATAAATCTGACTTTTGCTACAAAATTTTGAAATTAGCTACAAAAAATAAACAGCTTCTTGTGGGAAACAGATGTATTTTAGCTGTCCTAAATAATACAAGTCATAACAAAGATAAGTGATGATTTTAGAAACTGGATACTAGAGGAGTCTGAAAATTACAAGCAAAAAACTGTGATTTTCATTACAATAAAACAATTAAAATTTCAAAAATGTGTACTTAGATAATGTGGATTTAAGAAATGAAATTCAACTGTGTTATGGGACATCATTCCACGTTCTCCACAGAACTCAATTCCACATTTACTCACAATCTACCCTGGAGTTGTGAGAGTATTTCTGGGCAAATTTTTAAAGAGGTGAACAGTTTTAATGGTAAAAAGACAGAGCTTGCTACCATAATACTAAATACTTGCCTTTATACTAAAAATTAATTTTTTCAGTATTGATTTAAAAAAAATCCTAAACAATATAATGTCCAAAATCTTGAATAAGGTCTTCTTTTGAATGAGATTTCTTCCTGGATTTCAATATCACCCAAAGTTGTTGCTCAGAACCATTATCAGAAGCTGTGTTTGTCAAAATAAATCTTGTGGACAGAAATTACTTGGGTAAATCATAGCAATTCTGGATTATAGTCAATGACTAGCCATAGGAAACAAAACCAAAATTTTAAACCCCCTCTCCCTAAAAAGACAAATACCATTTTCAATCTTGGTCTTCGGATGTGGTCCACTAAACGCTAAGAATTTTCCAGGGACAATCCAATTGAAGTCACCATTTTCTACCCTCTATGAAGGAGAAATGAAAGGAGGAAAAAAAACTTTTAAAAATCTCTTTCAAATGTTTGTTATGTTAAAATATCTTGTTTTGAAAAGTTCATAAAAATGTAGTTTTGCTTTAATATCTGACTAATGTCACTCATGGAAAAAAAAAGTTTTCTGAAAGATTACCTAAGGCAATTTGCTAGTATTCAAAAAAAAAAAACATCATCTAATTCTACCAACAAATCATCACAAGGAGCAACACTTGACTTTTATTTTCAGAACTTACAAAGACAATGAAAGTTTGCCATATTATTAAGGTTTATAAAGTTGATGTTCAAAACAATTCACAACTAAAACCAATCAGCATTAACATTTTTATATTGTAAATACAGCTTCCTGCACTTTAAAATTTGTTGCAAGACCAAATATACCGTAACTCCTCTTATATCAAATAATGAATTATGAGTTGGAATTCTGTGTCAGTTGAAATCACTGAACATTATACTTTTAGTAGCTATACAGATAAGAAGTTGAATTAATTTTGAAAATGTAAGTACTGCCTGAATATGTCAAGTTAACAAATTGTCTTAAGTAATTTAAGTAATGTTTTTATAAGCAATTGGTTAATCTAGCTGCCTATTTAAAAAAAATGTGACTGAGCACATATACATTTTTAACTATACTGTTGAAGCATTGTTTCAGATTTAGTGCTAATAAGTATTGTATTAGGCTAAGAGATGTCACATTACTTGCTCAAAAAACTATACACTAGGAGTAATGAGATTCCACAAGTTAAGTGTCAAGCAAATGTAAGCTTTTTCTAAGTTTGGGAATTAAACAACCAACACATTTTCCTAGATTTGTAGCAACTTAATGATTTTTTTTAAATAAATGACTTAAGTACCATTAAATAATATATAAATTAGCTTTTTCATGTATCAGATAATGCCGGGGCTGTAACTTAATCTTTTATTCCTTTTCCTTGATATTTTTATGATAGAGAAACTAAAAATTTATACAACAATTTAAAAATCATCACTACTACACCAAATGTATATAAGTGTCTCAAGTACAGGAAATTTTATAATTTCTTATCTGTAAATTAGCAATTTCATCATTTAAAATACATACAAACCTCGTAGTGTTCATATTCATCTGCATCAAATGTCTTGAAATCAATAAATCCATGTTGTAAGGCCTAGAAAAAAGCGTATCAAATTCTCATGAAGCTGTTCATAAAAAAAGAGAATCCAATCCCTTCTGAAATAATATAAATGGAATTAGTGCTTATTTTATATCTTTAGAAATTGTTTTATGCTGCTTATAGTGTTATAATCAAGATAAGATCGTTACTTGTTCGTACTTCTTCCTGTCACTCTCTTCAGGAAGAAGGTTTGAAATTATCCAGAGGTATGGCAAAAAAAAAGTCTATTTTCTAATATGGATTAACACCAGTTGGATTATTGCAACGCTGTCTACATGGGGCTCCCCTTGAGATGCACTCGGAGGTTGCAGCTGGTCCAGAATGCAGCCGCGTGGGTAATTACGGGCGCCTCTAGGCACTCACATATAACACCTCTGCTGCGCGAGCTGCACTGGCTGCCTGTGACCTTCCAGGTGCATTACAAGGTGATATTGACCATCTTTAAGGTGCTCCATGGCACAGGGCCTAGCTATCTTCGAGACCGGCTGCTGCCCCATACGTCCCTATGACCCATTCGCTCTCACAGAGAGGGGCTTCTCCGGGTGCCGTCAACCAGGCGATGCCGGCTGGCGACCCCCAGGGGAAGAGCCTTTTCTGTGATGGGCCCCACCCACTGGAACGACCTACCTCCCGATATCCGCATCATCTCAGACCTTCGCCTGTTCCGCCAGCGGTTAAAAGCACACTTTTTCAATCTGGCCGGCCTAGCCTGATTACTCGGGCCCAATGCCCTTAGTCTCAAAGTTTTAATTGGGAATTTTAAAAAAGGGGTTTTAGTGCAGGGTAGGATTATTTAATGTAATTTTAATAAGGGTTATTTATGTCATATTTATTGCATCTGTTTTTAATTCCCTGTGCGCCGCCCCAAGTCCCTATGTGGAGATGGGTGCGGGGTAGAAATGTAAATAAATTCAAAAAAAAATTCAAAATTCAAATACATTGAAAATTGAAAAAAGACATTAAAAAAGAATTTAAGAAAAGGAATTCAGAGATTTTAAAAATTTTAAGAATTGACAAGAGTTCTTGGCCCTTTATGGTCTAAGATGCATTTCTTTTTTGTTGGAAATCTCAGGCTGTTTTCTAGGAGATGCTTTGCTCTTAACCCTCTAATCCCTGCATTGAAAGTTTCATCCCTTCCCTCCCTGTCCACAAGTGTTTCGTACTCATCCTCCTCTTCCCTGCATTCTTGTCCTTTGGTTGCCTGGCCACTGCTGGGCTTGTCAGGTACAATGTGCTGATGTGGGCGGTTTGCTCCACTTAGCTGGTCTGCCTCACTGCACTCAGCTGTTACTGATCTGCCTCACTGCTCTCAGCCACTGCTGTGGGTGCCACTGTTCAGTTGGTCCTCAGCTACTTCTGGTCGACCATGCTGCTCTTAGTTGCTGCTCTGGGTGCTTCACTCCTCTGCCACTTAGCTCTGCTGCTCAAGGTCTGCCGTGCTTCTCACAGCTGCTAGTCTGCTGTTATCTTGCTTCCCACTGATTTTTAAATAAAATGTAAAATAACAATAATAATAATAATAATCCCCTCTGAGGAGCTTTACCTTGTCGTGGTGGAGGGGCTTGCGTGCTCTAGTGAGCCTAAGGGTTATGCTGAACGAGTGCAACCATATCAGACAGGTCTTAGGTGAAGGGCCAGACAAAATTTGCTCCACAACCCATTCAAATATGGTGAATACGAGAAAAATGAAATTTATGCCAGCTGAACCATCGCCCAGATTAACAAGGGTTCCATTGGATGCTATGGCTCCTGGGCATTCTGTGCATAATGAGCTACAGGGCTCAGCTCCCTCTGCTAGGCAGCCAGGGCATGGAGCTGACAAGCTACTGGAAGAAAAAGCAAAAAATCTGGACTAGGAAAGAAAACATCTCTATTAAAAAATCCGGGATGAACTGGCCTCCAATGAAGTTAGTCCAGATGGAGAGGCAGAAGCAGGTCTTGAGACCATATTATGGGAAGAATTCGA
>JAPKID020004925.1:0-11410 GCA_026931265.2 Tropidonophis doriae | reverse complement strand
AAAATGAAGGCGTTTGAGAACAGTTTGCCTTATTATTATGCTACAAAGTCATGCTGGAAATATCCTTAAATACAGTTACTTCAGCCTCCCGGGTGCTTCTAAATACTAGCTGAGAGGACTCGTCTTAAAAGAAAGGGAGATGATATCAGAACAATGGATGCTGCACTGCAACCAACTCCAGATAAATCAGAGCATACAGAATTTAGAGGGAGATCTTATGAAATGTTTTCACTGATAAAATTGCTTCTGTCAGTGGAAACAAGAGTGAGGGTGGGAAGCAGTAATTAAGTTTCATGCCTAAAAATATTCCATAGGAGTCGGAAGAGAAAACTGGAGGGAATGCAGGAAACTAGACGGTGAAGGAAAGAGAGACTCTTTGCTATCAAATGCTAGAAACCATCAATAGTGGGTGAGATTTTATAACCCAGCTAGACCTTTCTTTTCAGTCTCCTCCTGTGAAGGAGAGCAAAAAATGCAATCTTTATATAGTACTGACTCATTAGCACTAGGGTTATCATCCAATATTTGAATCCTAACATAGTTTTAATGATGCGATCCTATAAAAATGTGAGATAACCATCTGTGAATAAAAATTGCGAACATAAAGGGTTTTAAGTTGTTTTTGAAATGGACTACAGTATTTACATTTAAATGTAATGTAAATGTAAAAACTTGTAATTTTTAAAATTGAAGCAGAAGGTAAGGTAAACATTCCACTTGCACATATATGCTAGTCATTCCCGACTCTAGGGTGCTCATCTCTGTTTCAAAGCCAACAGCCAGCACTGTCTGAAGACGTCTCCGTGGTCATGTGGCCGGCATGACTAAATGCCAAAGATACATGGAATGCTGTTACCTTCCCACCAAAGGTGGTTCCTGTTTTTCTACTTGCATTTTTACATGCTTTTTAACTGCTAGGTTGGCAGAAACTGGGACAAGCTGGGATGTGGTGCTAGGGATTTGAACTGCTGAACTGTCAACCTTTCTGATCAACAAGCTCAGAGTCTTAACCATTGAACTGCTGTGGAAGGTAGGAAATTCAAAATTACACCCTTTCTTTCTAATATGTTGGTTTCTATCCTTCAGATCACAAATCTTTCCAGTATTTCTGCAAATGTTGATAATGAGATTGGATTAAACAATAGCAATTAAAGCAGTCTGGTCTTTTTATTTTACACTGTTTGGCTGTGTGGTGTCTGTTTTTAAGATACAACACATCAAAACATCTAAAACAGATAAGCACTCTGACCTTTGTAGAAAGTCTATATAACAAATACAAATCTTGGGTCATTATTGAGCAGTTGGGATTAGTTTTGCTTTAAAAAGCTGCACTGTGATTGTTATATCAAGACTTAGCAGATAGTTATCTCTAGAACTAGCAGATTTGCAAACTTTTAAAAAGATGACACAGCAAATTACTTTTTAAAATGAAAATATGAACTCTCTCCCCCTATCTAATTTAGATCAAAACCATAATTTATGTATAATATAAATTAGATTTTCCTATCTAGTTGATAATTCGATCCCATGTTCTCAGAAGTTTTAGGCTGTTGTTTTTTTAATGGCATTATGCTGACAATTCTATGCCAACACATCTGGAATGCAGATGTGGAAAGAGTGGGTTTAAAAGGCAGATGCAAATAAGAACATTAGAAGTCACAGAAGCGACAAGGATGCTGGCCTCTTTGCCAAATAAAATTCTAGATCAAATTAATGTAATACATTTTATATCACTGGGCATATATTTATTCCTGGGTATAATTGAAAGTGCCAACTACGATCTACGAGCTTGAAGGCTTGAATGGTGGCCTGGAACTGTAAGCTACAAATACATTTTTAGACTGCAAGGAAAATTGGTTAAATGTACATACTTTAAATAAATGTATGTACTTTCTAACAGACACAGAAAGTCACTCATTAGATTTTCTCTCCTACAGGTAGTCAAAACCATTAAAAAGTGAAAGTTAGAATATTTTGGACATATGATGTGACATCCAGAAAAATATGGCCTCCTTCACTTAATCCTCCGGGGAAAGATTGAAGGCAAACGAGGTCCAGGCAGAAGAAGAACACCCTGGTTTCAAAACGTAAGGGAATGGTTTGGACAAAACTCAGCAGCACTTTTTCATGCGGCTGTTGAGAAAAATAGGATTGCCAACATGATCCCCAACCTCCAATGATGGGTATGGCCCAAGAAGAAGAAGAAGAACAACAACAGGTAGTTGTTGACTTACAACCACAATTGAGTCCAACATTTTTGTTGCTAAGTGAGACATTTAAGTTAAGTGAGTTTGCCCCATTTTATGACCTTTCTTGCCACAGATGTTAAGTGAACCATCGGATGTATTAAGTTTGTAACATGGTTGTTCAGGGTATCTGGCTTCCCCATTGGCTTTGCTTGTCAGAAGGTGGGAAACATTGAATTGTTGATTCTGGGACACTGCAACCATCATAAATGAATCAGTTGCTCAGCATCTGAATTTTGATGACATGACCACATTGATGCTACAATGATCGTAAGTGTGAAAAACAGTCGTAAGTCACTTTTTTCAGTGTTGTAAACAGTCACTGAATGAAATGTGAGTCAAGAACCACCAGAGCTTCACCTGACATGCACACTCTTTCTAACATAACCTTTCCCACGCAATATTCAAAGACATTTGAAAAAGAACTTCATATGAAAAATGATGGAACTGGAAATATAAAATGTATTAATTCATATATTCATCATGTCTCATTTCTGCCTTAACCTTTTTCCATCATGTAAGCCTTCAAATATTTAAAGCACCATTCATGTATTTTCTACAAATAAAAGCAAGTGCACAATTCCAATTAAATCTTTTCCCTAAATTATGAGTTTTGCATTTTTATGTGTTCTTTTTTTTCCCCAGCCAAAAACAGCGGCACAAAATTCAAGGAAGTGTGAACTATGAAAACTACTCTAATTACAATAATTTAGGTAATACGAAATGGATAAGGCTCATTCACATCAGAATTCATAAAACATTGTAAAGACTAAATGTACCACTGAAAATTTATCTCCATTTAAAAAAAAACGCCCGATGGCATAGTTTTCACCTTGGTACTTATTACTATGATAAGCAAGAGAAAAGATATATCATTAATATACATAGACACTGTAAAGTGTTGTGAACAATTGCCATGCATTTTAAGCTTGCAATCTGAATGTCAATAATAGGAAAAAGAACAAAGGAGGAGAAAAACAGTGAAAACAGAAGGAAATGCTCGTGCGCAAACACCGGCTAAGTTTCTATGCAGCATAGTGCTAGCATTATTACTTCGAATGAGTATGTAGCTTCCAAACAAAATTGGAGCCTTTAGATATTAAGCTAGGTATATAGTCCTTGATTTACAGCCACAATTGAGCTCAAAATGTCTGTTGCTAAGCGAGATATTTCTTAAGTGAATTTTGCTCCATTTTACTACCATTCTCGCCACAGCTGTTAAGTGAATCACTGCAGTTGTTAAGTGAGTTAGATCAGAGGTCTCCAACCTTTGCAACTTTAAGTCTGAAGGACTTCAGCTCCTAGACTTCCCCAGCCAGCTTTGCTTCTGGGAGCTGAAGTCCTTCAGACTTAAAGTTCCAAAGGTTGGAGACCCCTGAGTTAGATGGTTGTTAAGTGAATATGACTTCCCCATTGGCTTTGCTTGTTGGAAGATTGCAAATGTGCAATAGTCATAAATATGAGTCAATTGCCAGGCATCTGAATTTTGATCATGTGACCACGGGGATGCTGCAAAGGTCGTAAGTGTGAAAAATGGACATTAGTCATTTTTTTTATTGTTGCTGTAACTTTCTCACTAAATGAACTGTTATAAGTTGAGAACTACCTACATTCACTTTTGAATGAATAATTGAAACTAAAATTGAGACCAAATGTGCTTAAATCATACCCACATTGTAATTTTCTTAATTTGCCAAAGTAAAATATTAGGGTTGCAATACACACGTAGCACCTGGAATGTGATTCTTTATGTCAGATAAGTCCCTCTGCATTGCAAAAAAAAAATTGTTATTATTGCATGCTCTAGAAAAAACACCTCCGTATTTACAGGTTAAACCAGGGGAGTCAAACTCGATTTCATTGAGGGACCCATCAGGATTGTGTTCGACCTTGGGAGGCTGGGGTGGGCATCACCATGGTAGATGTGGCCAGCTTGATGTCACTTGTGTTAGGGTGCCTGTAGTGCCAGCGAAAACAGGTTCCAGAGCTCTGTTTTTGGCTGTGACAGCCTCCTGCAGCCCTCTGCCAGCAAAAAGCAGAGCTCTGGGAGACCATGTGCCCCTGGGCACTCCGTTTTTGTTGGCAGAGGGATGCAGGAGGGTTTCACAGCCAAAAATGGAGCATGGTAGCGCTGCTTGTTGCCCTCCCAAGCTCAATTTTTGCTGGCAGAAGCACCATGGGCTGGTTCTTTGCTGTTTCTACGGAAGACTCATAGGCCAGATCTAAGTATCCATAGCCGGAATCAGCGCACGGGCCTTGAGTTTGACACCCCTGAGTTAAACTATACGGGTATTAAGCAGGATCTCTAGCACGAGTTTTTATTAACATACAATAACAAATCTGGGGTTTGTAAGAAATCTTTCTGGAATTCCATTATTAACTACATTCACAGCATCCTCATAGTTCATGCGATTTGAAAATCAAGTGAAGTCCATGAGTATTAATTTTTTCCCCACGAATAAATTCCTAAAGGGTATTTGTATTTGTCCTAAAAAATAGAAGCAGTAGCCAACCACTGGGGCTTAGTAGGACTTTAATCCAGATTAAGATATTTCTAGATCAGGGTTGAGACCTGATGCTTGACAATCCTGTTTCTAGCCTCAAGGTTGTATTTGGAATACTCTTAATCTTATTTCACTGAGGGCTCACTAGTTTTACCATGAGAATCTGAATGCCAAGGGCTGTCTATTTCATTGAATGAGCTCACTTCCTTCAGCTAAACCCATTCCCACAGAAAGATAACTGCAATATCACCCATCTCATGTTAAATATTTATTGCTGCATTCTCACCGTTCTACCTACCACCAGTACCCCCCCAAATGCCTAAAATAAATCTGTACATTATTTCTGCTTCCAGCACATCTGAAAAATAACATCAAAGGAGCATCCCTCTTTGAACATGGTCCCTTAAGGCTTTTATGATTTTCCAATAGCAAAGCATTTCTAACATTTCCCAGAATTCACCCATAAATATCGCAAACCCTCTGCCTGGCATTGCTGTTCCAGGAGTTTATCCAATATTTTCCATCAGAGGCTGATAAAAAAAAGTGATTTTGAAGGAAATAAAATGCAAGTATTAACAAGTAACTGCAACAAGTCTGCATTTTCTCGCCAGTCTTTCCTCCTGCTAATTTAAAATATTTCACACTGTCAGGAATTCCAGCTTGAAGGCAAATAACAGAGGTTCAGACAGCCTCCAGTAGTCAAGGAATTGACAACAAAAATAGCATCTTTTATATGAAGGGCAAGCAGATGTAGGGCATATAAAATGGGATCTCAATAGCTCCAACACCAAAGTACTTAATTTTGTTATTGAGTTGAATTATTTTCTAAGTTCTCTTTATCCAGGTGATGTGTTAGAATTAATGCAGTATTGGCCAGGGTGATTAACTCAGGACTGTGAGGTAACAAATAATGTGTCAATCAAATTATGGGCATTTTAAAAACCATTTTGCAAAAACATCGGAAGGCTTGCACTGTGCGACCCTTACCGCCCCTTTTTTGTTTTGCATATGAACAAATATGACCATGTGATGGCTTGATAGGAAGGAGACACGGTTAGCCCTTCCAGAAACTCCAAACAAGAAGTGCAACAATGAATACTAGCTCCATCTTTTTAGAGGCCTTATTAAAAGAATCATGCAAGCCTGAAAGTTTTTCTCCCCTCTTCTCCTTTTACTCTGTGGAAAACTTTGAAATGCCTCCCATGTGTCCCCCTCTAGTAGCTCTCTCTAAGCGGTTTACAGAGTCAGCCTATTGCCCCAACAATCTGGGTCCTCATTTTACCAACCTCGGTAGGATGGAAGGCTGAGTCAACTTGAGCCGGTCAGGATTGAACCCCTGGAAGTCATCAGAATTAGCTTGCAATAGGGCACTCTAACCACTATGCCCAGTGTACAGCACTTCCTCCTATCTCAAAGGGTCATTCTCATATAATGTTACAAACAGATGGAATGTCTTGTTTTGTGAAGACAGGGGTGTCCAACTCGTGGCTTGTGGGCAGATGCATCATGCACTGGCCATACCCACCCCTGGTTTAGCAAAGGGGGGGAAGTCATGATATGTCATATGACAACAACGTGACATTGCGAGTTTGACACCCCTGCCCTTGGATTTTGCCAGTTCTGGAAATAGGCTCAAAATCTTATAAAAAAATCATGCAGGCAATTGCTAGGAATCAACATTAACCTGAAGGCATAGAATGTGCCATTTATTTAATAATTGCTTTTTCTCCATATATTTGTATAATTTCTTTGTAATGCAACTCCAATTAGTGTCTATTATTTTACCTTCTGTAAATTCCATATACCTCAATCATCTCACTTTTCTTCTCTGCACCTTTTCCAGTTCTGCAGTATTCCTTTTGAGTACCAAGGATCACATCGCATGTAGTATTCTTAGCATGGTCAAATACTGAACTAGGTAATTTCAGTTTCCAGTGGGGAAATTAAGTGGGCTGTTGTTATAGGCAGTCATATACTGTATCTTATATCAATTGTGAAACATTCAGCTAATCTGGCAATAAGCATCATTTTGTGAGTGAAAGGATAAAATATTTCTGAAGATAGATTAGAAAGACAGATAGACAAAATGAACTTCATACAACATACAGTGTGAGAACTGCAATAGTCACTATGGAGGACAAACAGGAGACGACTGGTAGTGTGCATCCATGAACACCAACTGGCATTCAGAATAGACACATTTTTTAAAATTTCACTACTTATAGACAGATTTAACCATAGTTTCAATTGGGGAAATGTAACCATTCTAGACCAGGCCGAGTGCAAAATGCCAGGGAATTTCTAGAAGCCTGGCTCTCTGACAAATCAGCCATCAATAGAAACATAGACATTAACTACATCTATAGACTTTGCAAAAGCTTTAGGTTTAGGTTTAGGTTTATTGGTTTTTTATATCGCCCTACTCCTGAAGGACTCAGGGAGGTGTACAGTCAAAATAAAAACAAATATATAAAAGTTAAAAAAGCTTTTACAAGACACAATTAAAATATTGGCTGAAACGTGGAAAAAAGCAAAATTAACCCTAATTAAAATGATAAAAATTTAAATTTAAAAATTTAAATTTAAAAATTTAAAAATCATCTTTATGGCAGCCCGGCTTGTTGAAAGAGAAAGGTTTTGAGACTGCGGCAGAAGGTGCGGAAGTCAGAGGTAGTTCTTAATTCTGGGGGCAATTCGTTCCAGAGGGCAGGTGCTCCCACGGAGAAGGCTCTCCCCCTGGGTGTCGCCAGTTGACATTGTCTAGCCGATGGCACCATGAGGAGACACTCTCTATGGGAACGTATGGGCCGGTGGGAGGCTCTCAGTGGCAGAAGGTGATCTCGTAGGTACCCAGGTCCTAAGCCATGGAGTGCTTTAAAAATGGTAACCAACACCTTGAATCGAACCTGGAAAATCACCGGAAGCCAGTGCAGCTCGCACAGGAGGGGTGTTACATGGGAGCGTCGCGTCACCCCCTCCGGATGCTCTTCAAGGGGAGCCCCATGTAGAAAGCATTGCAGTAGTCCAGAAGGGAAGAGACAAAGGCTTGAGTGACTGTGCATAGGGCATCCCGATCTAGGAAGGGACGTAACTGATAAATCAGGTGAACCTGATAAAAGCCCCCCTGGCGACAGTCATCATATGATCTTCCAAGGACAACCGTGCATCCAGGAGAACACCCAAGTTGCAAACCCTTCCTGTGGTGGCTGAGGTCTCACCCCCTATATCCAGTGATGGAACCATCTGACTGTAACGGGACACTGGGAACCATAGCCATTCGGTCTTGGAGGGTTTGAGCCTGAGCCTGTTCCTCCCCAACCAGATCCACATGGCTTCCAGGCACTGGGACATCATGTCAAGGGCAACATTGGGGTGGTCTGGGGATGAAATGTACAGCTGCGTATCATCAGTGTACTGATGGAACTTTACCCTCAAACCCTGGATGATCTCTGTTGCACATAGGGGAGACATGAGTGTATGCAGGGGAAGGCAAGGTGAGTCACATACAGACGTGCGTGGGCAGCAAGGGCAGTGGGGAGGATGTACGGTGTGCCCCCCCATGCACTGTTTTTGGTCCCAAGAGGCTGGTGTGGGGGTGTCACATGCAAACCTGGGTAGCAGGGGAGCACAGGGAAATCACACATGTGCAGGAGGCATGGGGATGTCATGTGCGCATTGCATTATGGGTGTGGACACACATGTTTGTATTGTTACACATGCACACACTCTTTCGGCACATGAGGACAAAAAGATTAGCCATCACTGGAACAGATGTTTAGTATGAGTTAGCATACTTATATTGAGTTAGGAGGTGACAGAAGGTCCTGTTTTTCATTGTAAATCTTCAGCATTCTGTTGTTTTATTAATTTTACATCATTTAATTAACTCCACAAATTCTAAAGCAACCTATGAACAATCTTTTTGAAAGAAATCCTCTTTTATAGGACAGCTTTGGAAAATTGAAATATGTACTTTGACATAGTATTAATTTTCATTAAGTATCAATTGGAAAGGAGTTCACTTTGGGTAACTATGGGTAAATCTAGTCAACTACTGGTTTAGACTGTCCTTTTTCCTTCTTGACTTTGGCCCATTAACTAAGTGGAATGGTTTAGGCAGGAAAAGACATTGACAAATCAAGTCTCATTTTTAGGATTCTCCCCAGGTCTTCTATTCTACAAGGAACTTCTCTTTCACATGAAGCTGATCAGGCCAAAGCTTCCATTAAACAGTATATACCACTCACAGAGCACCAATTGGATCTATCCAGTTCCCCACTATTTTTCACCAGAAAAACCAATGTGTAACCTGCCTCCCCTGCATACTTAACAAAACTTAAATTATCTAATCATCATAGGACCTTAGTCTAACATGATGTCATGTCCTCTCCTCAGCTATCCTTGACGGCTGAGAGGGATGATCTGTATCGATAGACAATTGATTTATGAATCTGGACACATAGAAACAATAGAATGTATGCTTCTCCAATGCCCATACTACCGAGGAATTCATTCTAGCCTCATTTCACCATTATTGCATAAATATCCTGGGTGAATAGGACAATTTTACACTTTTACAATTTTGCACCTTTCCTGTTCTCAGTTGCCATCTTGCTACAATACACAATACTACCAGGTTCTGCATATCAGCCCTTAAAATTTATGACAAGATGACCTATTTCACAAATCAAATTTAATATGTATCTATGCTGTCATAGGAGACGCGGTGGCTGAGTGGCTAAGATGCTGAGCTTGTTGATCATAAAGGTCAGGAGTTTGAATCTCTAGCACCACGTAATGGAGTGTTACTTTTCCCAGCTTCTGCCAACCTAACAGTTCAAAAGCATATAAAAATGCAAGTAGAAAAATAGGAACCACCTTTGGTGGGAAGGTCACAGCGTTCCATGTGCCTTTGGCATTTAGTCATGCCAGCCACATAACCAGAGACAGTACTGACTCTTCAGCTTGGAAATAGAGATGAGCACTGCCCCTTAGAGTCGGGAATGACTAGCATGCATGTATGAGGGGAACCTTTACCTTTATTCTGTCGTTTTAGAGGATTTGTATTATGGTAAAGTTATTTCCCTGCTTTTTATGCCCATTTATTGTTTCTATCCCTTCTTTTAGAATTTTTGTAAATTCTTTTTGGATTTTTAGCTTTTTGTGTAATTTAATATTTGTATTTTATATATATTTTTTTACATTTTAAAACTTATTGTATCCCACCCTCCTTATGCTGGTCTTTGATTGTAACAAAGATTGATTTGATTTGAACATCTTTTGAAAATTGGAAGATGTATTTTGACACATTATTAATTTTCATTAAGTGTCAGTGGGAGAGCAGATCATTTCTCAGATCAGCAACTCTCCTCCCTATTCACATTCAATCTTCCACATGTCCAGTGCAACATGAAAAAAGACAGATGATACACATATAATATCTCAGGACTGTGGAACCAGTAGCTCTTCAAATGCTGCTGAAATGCTTGCTAATAGTCTCAGCCAGGATAACCATTGGCCAGCAGTGAAGGCTGCTAAATTTTAGCTCAGTAACCTATGGAAGTCTAGACCTTTTATTTCCTTGTACATATCATGATTAACATTGTCTCTGATGATGGGTTATATGGAAGACATTCAAGAGAATTCAGGAGTTTACGTCTATGCTACTTTCATCTGAATAATCTGGACAAAGCCAGAATTTCAAGAACTACAATATGATTTCATCCATTTTTATTTCTTAGACATTAACTTGCTCTCTGCAGAGCAAACTGCTGTATTTTTTCAGAGTATAAGACTCACCAAGATTTTGGAGAGGGAAATTGAAAAAAAGTTTTTGCACTCTGCAGACTTCCTAAGATCAGCCCGTTTGTCGTGAAAATGGGCTGTTTTTGTCAAAAAAGGGGGGCATGAATAGCCTTTAGGAGGCTTATAGAGTGCTTCTGTGGACTGATGGGGCAAAAGTGGCCTGTTTTTTGCTCATTTTTGTCCTCCCCAGCCTTTAGGAGCACTCTATAAGCCTCGTAAAGGTTATGCACAGCCATTTTGGTGAAGGGGGCAGGGTTTTGGGAGGCAGAAAATGCTGTATTCAGTTTATAAGATGCACCCAGACTTCAGCTTCTTTTTTGAGGGAAAAAGATGCATCTTATTTTTAAACTAGAAGAAGGTACTAAAACAAGACAAAATCCCATAGGTTTGACTGTGAGATGGCAAAAGTCAGATGGAGGAAGATATAGCTATCATAAATGAGACTTCAATTAGAAACTGGTTTGAAGTAAAGATTTTTTACAATTAAAAATTGCATTATTGCTTTTTATTTTTAATTAATATTTTACAATATTAACAATATTTCCTATTTATTTTTATATATATTTAGTTTATAATTTAACTTATAATTGCTGTGTCTCAATTATTGTATAGGTTTTTTTTGTTGTAAACAATTATATTGGTTTTAAAACATTTTAAAACATTCCGATGTGGAGAGAGATAGGTTAAATGCTGCTTTGTCCGAGGGGGGTTTAAAGAAAAAAAACACACCCCTCTAATCCTCGTTTAAATAGATTGAACAGAAACTTACAGTAATCTGGTGCTTATCCGTTACCAATAATGAAGGTAATTAGGAAGGATCCTCCACCA
Organism: Tropidonophis doriae; assembly: GCA_026931265.2. Lineage (NCBI taxonomy): Eukaryota > Metazoa > Chordata > Lepidosauria > Squamata > Natricidae > Tropidonophis > Tropidonophis doriae. The sequence continues at coordinate 27 of JAPKID020004925.1, read as the reverse complement.
CCAACATTTCAGCCACACTTTCTTTGG
>JAPKID020004924.1:0-11410 GCA_026931265.2 Tropidonophis doriae | reverse complement strand
ATGGTATAGGGCTTCCTGTCTAGGCAGGGAGTTGGACTAGATGACCTCCAAGGTCCCTTCCAACTCTGCTATTGTATAATTAACAATCCACAATTGAAGCCGTTGCCCAGCTCAGCTCCACCACGCATGTACGCATGCCTCCCGCTGGCCAACTGATTTTTGGGTCTCTGCTATGCATGCCAGGAGGATTCAGGTAGGGCTCCGGAGCCTGGGAGAGACTGTTTTCGCTCTCCCAGAGGCTCGAAAAAAGCCTCTGGAGCCTGGGGAAGGTGAAAACATGCCCTCCCCCTGCCATGGTGCAGGAGATCAAGTAGGCCACGGGGGGAGGGAGTGTCACATGTGCTTGCACAGGGGCGCATTTCTTTGTGGGTTGGCACGCATTTGTGTGATAGCGTGCACACACACAATTTCTATATGTGAAGAAAAAAAGGTTAGCCATAACTGGTATAGGGTTTCCTGCCTAAGCAGGGGGTTGGACTCAAAGACCTCCAAGGTCCCATCCAACTCTACTGCTACTATCTTTGTTATTCTTTCTTTGCATGTGTGTGTTCCTTCAAGTCAGTATTGACGCCTGGTGTCTACCTGGACTAATCTCTGCAATTTTCTTAGCAAGATTTTTCAGAATTGGTTTGCCCTTGCATTCTTTCTAGGGTTGAGAGAGAAGAAATGCTTAATGTAAGATTAGAACTCATGCTTTTCTTGTTGCCTTAATCATTACAACAAACTGGTTCTCTTGCACATTTCAGAACAGGGTTTTAATAAGATGTTTTATGTTTGTAGAATGGCAACGTATGTATTATTCAAAAAAAGAAAATCAAGAAGCTTTGTAATGTACAAGTCTGCAGTCAGAATAAAGAAGCTGTTTGCTACAACTTTATTGATTTAGGAAAAATTCCATAAGCTACACCACTTTTGTGTGTACTCAAGTAAGAAACCTTTCTGTTGAATTGGAAAAAATATCACTTGCAAAAAGCAGATAGAACGGTTATATATGACTCCTCTTAAAAAAATGATTGAAATAGCAAGCACTACTTCATATGTAGCTGAAGTAGATAATCAGTATGTATCTTGCTTACTAGGTGCGAAATAGTAAATATGAAATATTAATCGTAGATCCCATCTGTAGATAATAACACTTCAAAATTATCAAAACTTCACGTGCTCTTCCTGGCAACATTATAGTAAATAATACATTACTTTGCTGGGATAATAACATGTGGAAATTATAATGATGCCATGGAGTTTACAATGGGACACAAATGTTAAGCAGGAATTTTAATGTTGCCCTAAATATTTATCTGGGCAGAAAGAAAGCAAATAATACAAATGAAACAATAAATGAGTATGTGCACATTTGAGTGCTATGGTAATTTCCTCTGAATGCTTTAACTTGCTTGGCAGAAATACTGGGAAAGCTAAAATTCCTATTCTTCCTTTGGAGCAAATTATTCCTAGATATTGTTCTACATTATGGTCTTCATTTTCTGGTTATCTTTTCTTACAGCATCAAAGGAAGCCAAGGCCACAAGTAACAATATAGAATACAATCCAATGCTTACATTTTTGGAGTAAACAGAGAGAGGTTTGCATTGTAAAAGGAGAATACTTTGGACTAATGCTATATTAAAAATAACCACAGAAAGATGTAATCATTTTGTAATTGGAAAATCTGCAAAATAGTTTTGGTATTATTTGATTGATTGTTTAAAAAGAAAATCTTGAAACATTAGGTTTTTAGTGAAGCAAGGTCAAGCCTCGAAAACATGGTAGTTTATCAGAAATAATTGGGTTACAAAGTTTGATGTCGAGAAGCACAATTGTATCACTTAAAATGGATCGCTTACTTAAAACACAAATTCTTGGTTAACTAAATTAACCAGGTTTATTTATTTAAAAATCTATGCCTGTTTATTCGCATGGTCTGATAATTTAAAGCGGCTTTCCTCAATTCAGAGCCCTCAAGTGTGCTAGAATGACAGATTCCAGAGGTTCCAGGCAGCAGAGTCAGTGAAGAAATGTTAGCCAGGCTTGTGTTAGTTGTCGTAGCACATCTGAAGGGCAACAGATTGGAGAAAGCTTATTTTTGGATATTATGCCTTATATAAAGCAAGAATATCCTATTAAGGTCAGTAACACAAAAAAAAGCAGCACAGTAAGTGATTGGGGAACAGTTGTGAGACATACGGAAGTTCGAAGCTACACTCATATGGATGTTAATCTATCACAAGACAACATCTTACAGGTGAACTGTTAAAATTCCCACGAGAACCTCTGAGTTTAAGAGTTGTGAAGAGAAGAAGGCTGAATTCCAAATCCTTTTGGTAAATTCAGGAAATGGAGCGCTATGTTTTGGCAAAGCACAACCTATCTGAGGGACGCAGTGGCTCAGTGGCTAAGATGCTGAGCTTGTCGATCAGAAAGGTCAGCCATTCGGCAGTTCGGCGGTTCGAATCCCTAGTGCTACGTAACAGAGTGAGCTCCTGTTACTTGTCCCAGCTTCTGCCAACCGAGCAGTTCGAAAGCACGTAAAAAATGCAAGTAGAAAAATAGGAACCATCTTTGGTGGGAAGATAACAGTGTTCTGTGCACCTTTGGTATTTAGTCATGCTGGCCATGTGACTATGATGTCTTCGGACAGCGCTGGCTCTTTGGCTTTGAAACGGAGATGAGCACCAACCCCTAGAGTTGGAAATGACTAGCAGATTTGTATGAGGGGAACCTTTACCTTTACCTATCTAAGGTGCTTGTTGGACAGCTACTATATTCTCCATAAACTTCCCTGGTAGCAACTGCTGCATCATTTCACAGGGTTGATCCCATGATTGGGAGCCATGTGTTAATTCCGACCATCAAGGAGGAGAACTGCAAATAGTAATGAATAATGTATGTACTCCAGGCCAAGATATTAACTCCAGTCCTTCTCACTTTCACACACTGTAAAGGAGGAGAGTGAGATGGAACAATGCTTTAATCATACCTACTGTGCTTTTAAGAAAAATAATTGTTAACGACCGTATTTTTCGGACTATAAGATGCACCGGAGTATAAGTCGCACCAAGATTTTGAAGAGGCAAATTAGAAAAAAAGGTTTTGCACTCTGCAGATCTCCCAAAAATGGTGCATGTCAAAAAAGTGCATGCATAGCCTTTAGTAGGCTTATAGAGTGCTCCTGGGGGTTGGGAGGGGTGAAATTGAGCAAAAAATGGCCCGTTTTTTGCTAATTTCTGCCCTCTCCAGCCCCCAGGAGCACTCTGAAAGCCTCCTAAAATCTACGCATGGCCATGTTGGTGAAGGGGGCAAGGTTTCAGGAGGCAAAATGCTGTATTCAGTGTCTAAGATGCACCCAGATTTTCAGCCTCTTTTTTGAGGGAAAAAGGTATGTCTTATACTCTGAAAAATATGGTATACACAATAGTAAAATACGCAATGCCAATGCTACATTCTAGCACATACATCATAACAAGGAGTGGACTTTCTTCCCATCCAGCGTCTGGATAAGCAATTCATACTATTCAATTGTCTGATACAGCCAACTTAAAAGTCAGTCCTATTGACTTTCATGGGTGTTCTCCTATATAATTATGTGTAGAATTGCAACCTGAAACATCTCTACAGGATTAAATTGTGCAAGAATACTGAAAGCCACAATTTAGTATATTTTGCAATGGGTAAAATCTATTTGATTTAATGGATCTGACTTCTGAATAGACATGCATGGGATTGTGCTGCGTGTGAGAAATAAAAAAAAATATTGACACATGGTTGATCTAATCAGACGTGAAAGCCCTGTTTAAATCATATTGATTTCAGTGAATTAGACACATTTTACATTAATTCACATTATAAACGTAAGGCTAATGGACGATACTTTTTCTTACTTTTTGTGTGTATAAGCATGTATGTGTATATATCCCCCCCCTCTCTATATATATACATGCATATCAGGGGTGAAATGCTCTGAAGTCTACCATGGTTTGCTTCATGTGAGCATACGTGCTTTGTATGCACGCACCCCAAACATGCGCTTTGTGCTTATGTTCACTGTAGGCGCTACCACGCAGCGCTGAAAAAGAAGGATTAAGAAGCCTTTTCTGAGTCTGAAAAGGTAAGTAGAACAGTAAGGTGGGGAACAGCTGAACTGCGCAATTTAGATTTTCTAGGAAGAAGCATTTCCTGCTTTCTAGCGAATATAAATTGCACAACACAGCTGCTTGTCACACAGCTGATCATTGGAGCTACTAATTCGCCCGAACCGGTAGTAAAAAAATGCTACCAGACAATCAAGTGTGCGACAATCAGCTGTGGCACACAATTTCTAATTGTGCGGCACAGCTGATTGTCCACAGCTGGTTGTCAGAACTACCGACATTTTTTTTTACTACTAGTTTGGGCAAACCAGTCCGAACTGATAGCATTTCATCCCTGATGCTATATGATACGCACACACACCACTAAAATCCTTGTCATAAACTTTAACTGAATGAAATAATGCGTGCCAGGACAAAAGTTGTAGAAGCAAATGTACTTCAAATTGGCAAACTTACAGAATTCATCCAAAATCTGAGATTCACGATTCCTGAGGAAATAAAATTTGGGAAAGTTGTGGTGGCTTCAGTACTACTGGCTGGGAAGTTAGGCTAGGTTGGGCTGTTGCGCTGCTGCTGCAGTTACATGATCATTTTCAATTTCCGTGACATGAGAGGTCCTTGTTCTCCGAGCTTGGTTGTTGTCTTGCAGATGTTTGTTATTCAAACTAGGTAACATATTATCTAGGTTGCGTAATGCCTGCTGGAAAGTAAAATGAGGTGAGGTGAGGTAAGGTAAAGGGGAAGATTTGCAATGTGCCCTGCCAGATTCCTGGAAGGAAACTTAAGGAGAAGCTGGCACGAAGTTGGAAGTTGCTCCTGCTCCCATTGATTTTTTGCCTCCTTTGGTCATTCTGTTTTTCTGCTTAGGTAAAGAAATATCGCTGAAATGATGACCCAATGGGACATGGGTTGTCTAGTATGTATGTATACATACACATTCACAATCATACACATACACAAACATAAGGACTCTTTGGATCAGAGATAAGCAACTTTCAAAATATTTTGGAATCAGAATGTCTGTCCCCTACATTTTAATCTACATTAAATTCATATATATGAAATTATGACGATTATAGGTAAACCAGTGATGCAATTCAGCTGCTTCTGTCCAGTTCGGGTGAACCGGTAGCGGTGGCAGCAGGAGGCTCTGCCCACCCATCCAGAAGTCATCACATCCTGCTCTTGACGCCCTGTGCATGTGCGGAAGGTCCTGCAGAAGCTCAGAAGTTGCACATGCGCTCACACTTGCTAACCGGTAGCGAAGGTAAGTTGATTTCACCCCTGATGTAAACCAAACAGCAACCTTCAATGACATCGATTTTATTTATTGATTAATTGATCAGATTTATGATGCCACCATATTGCAGACAGATTTGCTGTCTTGTAAGTATAAAACAGTCTATGAAAACAAGCCACTCTACAAAGAAGGATGAGAGAAAAATCTCACATTCTCCAACACAATTCATACCTCAAGAGAAACATTCATTCATTGCACACTAAGAACTGAAGGTAAAAATGGTCTTCAAAATGGTATCTACAGGAAATCAGAGTGTGGGGGAGGCTGCTGAGATTTCTGGCAAAACACTGTTCTAGAGGCCAGGAACTTTGACAGAGAAGGATCACTTCCTGGAGCCCCATCAGATGGCACTGTTTCATGGCTAGGCCTCAAAGCACAAAGCAAGGCATAAATTACTATGAGGAGTTCCTTCCGGTCCAGGAATGATAACAACCACACACAAGATAGATCTATGCCAAGGTCTTCTTGGCTATAACTTCCACCTGTTCTCTAAGCAGGAGCTGAGAGTCCTGAAAAACACATTGATTGTGCACTGTCCCAAAAAGGGCAATGCAGCCTCATCTATAATTAAAGGTGGACAATCCCCAGACCTAAGCAGTGTCAACATCCATAGCCACTCAATCATGCTAGGATTGAGCCTGGTCTTTCCACATTCACTCTCCCAACAGATTCTCGGCATTGGGACAAGACCTTGATGGCAGTTATCGAAATTTATCTGCAAGATCTTCCTATTTAACTATACTATTGCTGATAAAGACTGAAAAGGACATTAAATGTCTAAAATGAAGTGTGATTTCATTTTTCCAGAGCTGATATTCAGCAGGTTCTGACCAGTTCTGGAGAACCAGTAGTGGAAATTTTGAGTAGTTCAGAGAACCGGTAAATACCACCTTTGAGTGGTCCCGCCCCCATCTATTCTCTGCCTCCCGAGTCCCAGTTGATCGAGAGGGAATTGAGATTTTACAGTATCCTTCCTCTGCCATGCCCTCCAAGCCACATCTACAGAACCAGTAGTAAAAAAATTGAATCCCACCACTGCATTCTTCCAGAGGGCCCAAATTATCTCTAGGATTCAGGCTTGTCTCAAAATAAACTTTACTTTTCCAGGACCTTTTAGAAAATGTGATAAACATATATCTCTTGCCACTGGCCTTCCTAGATGAAGCCCAAAGCTTTTTCAAAGCACAAAGTTGCATAATTTCGCCCTGGCACCATATCGTGATAGACACAGCTAAAAGGTGTATAAATACGAACATCAGAGCTTTAAACCCACAAGTTTAGTTACTAGGAAACTAAAGACAGACAGTCTTTTTTTTTCTTACTAGGAAAAAAAAGGAGAAAAATAATTTGTTGCCCAGAAATGTTTTTACTTCACATAAATGTTATCATATTTTCCTTAAAAATAATACTTTTAGACCAGGCTAAAACTGCAGCAATAAAAGACGACAACAGGTGGCGCTGTGGTTCAAGTACATCTATATTTTTTTGTTACTGTTAGTGGGAATTAAAGCTGTGTTTTCCCACATTTTAAAAACGAGCTATATTAAACTTCAAATCACCAAAAGCATTATTCTGATATAATGACCCTGCTACCATATTTCATCTTATTACTTTGCCAGTTATTCTTATAGCCATAGTGTCAGAGAACTTTGCAATTGCCAAGAAGAGTGCTTGCAGTTTTCTTTGCAAGATTTCAGAAGTGGCTTCTAACTTACTGCCTGCTTCCTAGGGCTGAGAGGACTGGCTCAACTTCATCCAGCTGACTTTATGCCCAAAATGGGACTAGAAGTCATGGACTTCCAGTTTCTAACCAATGCTGTAAAGACTACAACAAACTGGCTCTCATTTTGTACCCTAGTCTGACTTTATTGCTATGTGAGACCTATGCCACAGAATGACTTCTCCAGTTGTTTTAATTTATCACCAAGGCTGTTTGGCTAAATACTATGACAGATGGAAACAGTCTTGCTTTCGTGGCTTTTTTCAAACTCCTCCATCATCAGTAAGAGAAATAATTATAACAAAAACAATAACAATCTGATTTCTTTGTTTAGAATGCAAAGTAATGGTATTCAATTGCTATGTAATTGGTTTAAAGAAACATGATGCAGTTTTGATTTATATGCCACTTGCAAATTGAAACAAAGTCTTGTTTCTCCTATAATAAGATGGATCATCTGTGATCAAGGAGCTTAGGACAGACAGTGGGGTTTCCAAAAAGTTCCTAACAAAAATCGGTTTCAAAGACACTTTTCATTATAAAATTAAGTTTGTTTGTTTCAAGGCAGACTGTGCAAAAAAAAAGGCTCCTATGGTTGTAAAAATAGTGACTTGGACAGTTAAACGAGGCATTCTAGGTCAGCTCGCTCCCAAATCTTTGCAATGTTTTCATGGAGAAGGGAAAGATTCAAAAGAATTGTTCTTCTATACTGAGATGCTATAACTTAACTGAGATGTTAAGAGTCATCACAGTGGCTATTTGCAGGTTGTCCTTTCATACAAAATTTCTTACGTTCTCCAATATTGCAATAATAAACATGAGGAAAAGGAAGCAGTTTTTTAAAAGCTGGATAAAACCAACTGTCCCAGCTCTAAAAGGTCCAGAAACATGAAATAGTTTTCAGATGACAAAAAAAGGGACAAAAAGCAAAAAAGTAACAAGGTGCTCTATTTTAAAAAAAAAAAAAAAGGAGGAGGAGGAGGAGGAATCACAAGGCAAAATATCCTTCACATGGTTTACTTTAAGCCTTTTTCTATGCCAATTACATATATTCCACTGGAATGCAGTCTGACTTGTAGTTTATAGTTTTCATACAATTGGAATAACCTTGATGACTACTAGGTGACAGCAAAGAAATACCAAAAAATAACTTGCTTCTGTCTGATGTCTGTCTGGAGTTTTATAATCTAGGTCTGAAAAGCCTGGCCCTGAGGGTGAATCAGAATGTGCCTCAACTAGTTATCCCTACACTTCTCTGCCTTCTCCGCAAAGAAATCGGAAACTCCCTTGAGCATTTCAGGAGAGGATCCTTCAGCGACATTCCTACTAGGAGGGACAAAGTGAAAAGAAGCCTCAGCTCAAATGGAGGAAATGCAGTAGGAAGAGCTGAAACCCCAGCATTTCATCACAAAATAGGCCTGGACTACTGTAATGCTCTCTATATGGGGCTCCCCTTGAGATGCACCCAGAGACTCGTTAGTGCAGAATGCGGCCACGCGGGGGATTTTGGGAGTCACACGGTACTCCCGTATAACACCTCTCCTGCACGAGCTGCACTGGCTGCCTATGGTCTTCTGGGTGCGCTTCAAGGTGCTAGTTACCATCTTTAAAGTGCTCCATGGCACGGGTCCTGGCTACTTGCGAGACCACATACTACCACATACCTCCCTTCGACCTGTCCGTTCCCACAGAGAGGGCCTCCTCAGGGTGCTGTCTGCCGGTCAATGCTGGCTGGCGACCCCCAGGAGAAGGGCCTTCTCTGTGGCAGGTCCGGTCCTCTGGAATGACCTACCCCCCTGACATCCGAACCATCATGGACCTATGCTGCTTCCGTCGGGCATTTAAAATGCACTTTTTCCATCTGGCTGGCCTGGCATAGATAAATGAAGAATTTTAAATTGAATTTTAATAATTTTTAAACTATTTTAGCACAGAGTTTAATTATTTCATTCCATTTTACATTGTTTGTATTTGTTGTGGGTTTTTATCTCTTCTGTGCGCTGCCCTGAGTCCCACCCGGGAGAATAGGGCAGTATACAAATTCAAATAAATAAATAAATAAATAAAATAAGTATTAGTTTACTCCCAGCTTTTTCAAAGGAGCAAATTGGATAAATCCTTCCAATTTAAATCTTGCTTGTTTTTGGCTGCATCTTGTATATATATATTGGACGTTTTGGTTAAATAATTCTAAGACCAAGCATTAACTTATTTATAACAAAATTGTATGCTGTCCAATTCCAAATAGCTCAGCATAGCTTAGAGGCATATAATACTAAAGCTGTACGGTCATCCGTGTATTTCCAACTGTGTACTCGAGAAGAGATCTCCTTTGCCTGCGAGAGGTTCCCCTCTCACAGGTGTGGCCTCCTAGTCTAACAAGGGCCCACCTCGAGGAAGGATTGATAGCTCTGGAGAGGTGGGCGAAGCACAAACTTAGGGGTTTTTAAATTAAATTCTTAATTCGGTTTTTAGGGGGTCCCAGGGCAGTGGGTGGGTCGAGCCTTTTAGATGTATGTCACGGGTCAGGGCCGGTGGGCGGAAACAGGAAGTCGAAGGAAGGTGGGGGGTCGTCCCATTGGAGGGTGGTTCTATCACCACGGTTCTAGGGAGGGGCAGGGCTGGTGGGAGTCAGGGTCGTCATCAAGAGTCAAGGGATTGAGACTGCTGGCTACAAGCGGTCCCTTGCCCCGACCCCCTGGGTCCTTTTCGAGGGCTAGGCGGCTGAGGATTACCAAGCAGGGGCCCTAGGCTGATGTTCTGTAACGCCAGGTCCATGGTGAACAAAGCCCCCCTCGTTAATGACCTTGTGTCAGAGGGGGACCCGGACCTGGTGGGAATTACGGAGACCTGGTTGGGCCCAGAGGGGAGCATTCCCCTTGTGGATATGTGCCCATTGGGTTTCCGGGAACTCCATCAGCCACGGGCCTCAGGCAGGGGTGGTGGTGTGGCGATTATGGTTAGGGAAAGTCTCAGACCGAGGGAGATCACTGTACCTCAGATGACCGGCTGTGAGTCCCTTCTCATGAGGTGGGGCCTAGAGAGGCAGTTGGGCTTGCTGGTTATATACCTGGCTGCCCGCTATGTATCAGCAGCCCTGCCCGAGCTCCTTGAGGTGATTGCCGGGATGGCGGTGGAGATCCCCAAGCTTTTAGTGGCAGGGGACTTCAACCTGTTGTTGGCGGGCGAGTCATCGGAGGTTGCCCGAGAGTTCATGGCTTCCATGACGGCCATGGACCTGACCCAAGTCATTTTTGGCCCCACTCACGTTGCGGGACACACGCTGGATCTTGTTTTTGTCTCTGGTCAGTGGATAAGTGATCTGGGAGCTGGGGATTTAGTCATCTCTCCCTTGTCATGGACAGATCACTCTCTCCTTTGGCTGGACTTTCCAATTGCTGCACCACACCACAGGGAGGCGGAACCAGATCCACCGCGGGGAGACGGAACCAGATCCCAGGTGCCTGATGGATCCCGAAAGGTTCCAAAGGTGCTTGGGCCTGTTGTAACCTTGGCCCACAACATGACTGAGGACCTGGTGGCCGCCTGATATAGGGCGGCCACGGGGGCTTTGGATCGTGTCGCACCTATGTGGCCTCTCATGCGGTGGCGTCCCACCCGGGCTCCTTGGCCTCTCATGCAGTGGCGTCCCACCCGGGCACCACAAGAGACACCTAGAGAGTAGGTGGAGAGCTTCCCGGTCCGAATCCGATCGAACACTATTAAGAGCATATTTGAAGACTTAGTGGCGATCAGGATGGCCAAATGCCAGTATTGTGCCACCCTTATCGCCTCTGCAGATAATCACCCGGCAGCACTGTTCAGGGTGACCCACTCCCTCCTTCATCAGGGGCCGCGGGAAGCCCCATAGCAGGGCCGGGCGGAGGAATTCGGGGATTATCTGATGGAGAAAATTGCTCGGATCCGGAACAAGTTGCCCTCCACTGACAGTGATCCAGGGGAGGTCTCAGTGACTAGTCTTGAGGCCATTGTTTGGGAGGAGTTTGACTTTGTTGCTGCCGACGATATAGACAGGTTACTGAGGAGGCTAAAGGCCACCCCATGTTTATTGGTGGCACAGCAGTTTCCTCGGCATCTGAAGGAAGTTGATTATCTAGACCCGCACCAATCCGGCTTCTGGCACGGTCACAGCACCGAGACGGCATTGGTCACATTGGTGGATGATCTCTGGAGGGCACAGGATAGGGGGGTATTCCACTATCCTTGTCCTGTTAGATCTCTCAGCGGCTTTTGATACCATCGACCATGGTATCCTATTGGGCCGCTGGGGGGGGTTGGGGG
>JAPKID020004923.1:0-11410 GCA_026931265.2 Tropidonophis doriae | reverse complement strand
ACAGAACAATATTGCTACAGCTGATGGATTTTCTAGCTAATCCTAGTGCCATGGGCCCTATGATCCAAGCTGAATGTCCTTTTTATCTTTTTTCTTAGAATATAGTCTTATAGAAATGTGCAATGTTGAGATCCAAAGTGGGAACTTTGCTTCAGATCTGGAGAAATGCTTGGCAGCTTTTTTTTTTTTAAAGTGACTTCTCCTCAGCTTGCAAAGCAGCTATGTAGTTCCAGGAAAATAGAGTGATACGCCTGTGGCTGTACTCATTTGCTATCTTCATAACTCAAAACCATATTTTCTTGGGATAAGGCAGTATTATGCAAGAAAGGGTGTGGTACACCAGATCCATATTACCTTTCTTATTTGGGATCTTATTACAGCACTTTAAACATTTTCCCACTAGCTCCCTTTCTTATTATCTCTTTCTTTCCTATTTCCAATTAGCAAGAAGGAACAAAATATCCTCTGCTGCAGCCATAGGACAGTGATATTGCTAAATACCTTGGAATACTTGCATGTTTATTTGAATCAAATTAAGCAGGAATTTCATCAAGCTTAATTAAATAGAAACCTAAAACCTAAAATTTGTTTTATATTACTCACACTACTGTAGTAATGAGAAAGTTATTACTCTCCATATATTTACCATTAACTTCTCTTTTAAAAATTAGAGTATGTTTTGCTGCTTTAGATTTAATTCATTGTAGTCCTCATGAATACCTGTCCTTCAGTTGCGTTTAATCTACTCTATCTGCAGGAATCTGAAGAAGAGGATGAAGACGATGAGGAAGAGGAGGAGGAAGAGGAAGATGAGGATGATGATGAAAACGGTGATTCGTCTGAGGAGGGAGGAGACTCTTCAGATTCAAGTAGCGATGAGGAGAGCGAAGATGGGGAAGAGGTGAGGCTCTGCTTAAACTCATCTTAGTGAAATGTAACTGAAATACTTCAGAAAGCCACACTTTTAAAATATAGCTTATTTAAAAAAAAAAAACATTTCTCAAATAAATACCCAATAATAGCCTAAACTCTTTTATGATCAATTTGAAAAAACAGTCGCTTTGCACCTTTTTTGCAAACTAGCTGTAAGAATGGCAGGTTCTATTTATACCTTCCTGTCCCCCCAACCTTTCAGCTTGCTCTGTAACTCGCCTCTTCTTTTCCCAGAATGAAGAAGAGGATGATGAAGAGGATGACGATGACGATGAGGACAATGAATCAGAAGGCAGCAGCAGTTCCTCATCCTCTTCAGGAGACTCTTCTGATTCGGACTCTAACTGAATTGTCTTTCATCTTCCACCCTCCTTGCAATACTTTATTCGGTTTTGTTTTTCCGGATAATCGTAACATTGCAGCTGTAGAGCTGGGATGGGGAGGAAACAGAGGGGGTGGGGGGGAATCACTGTGGTTTAATTCACTTCCTTTCTTCACAATCCTCACATTGCATTAATGATGTGTGATTGTGCGAGAGAGGAGCAAAGGGCAGGGTACACAATAGCTGACAACCAGCAGAGGGGTGTACTTTTCCCATTTTTGTGGGTGATGATAGTATGGGGAGAGAATTTCATTATATAATCCCTTCTCTCTCCCTCCCCTTAAATCTCTGTTTATAAGAGATGACAGGGGTCATAGCAAAATCCAGACCCCTTTAACTTCTTTTACCCCTTCTCATCTTCATCCCTCTTCCAACCCCTAGTTCTAGCCACCAGCTTGGGACTTTGTACAAATTCTTTTTTAAACAACAACATAGCAATGAGAGACACATCCCCCTTTTTCTCCATCAAGCCCAGCAAACAGCCAAGGAGAGATGGATTCTAAAAGAACACGAGCTGTGGGAATTTGCCAGTGAGCCTCATCACTCCTCATAATGGACAATCTTGTATAGTCTTGATCTTTCACATTTTGACAAAAGAGAGAAAGAAAGCAAAATGGCTGCAGCTGCACTTAGCAATTTCCTGTGACAAACTGGATATCCAGCATTTCCTGCTGAGGGAAATGAGGGTTGGGGGGGTCATATTTTGTGTGAGTGTTGCAAGGGTCAAGGGATAGAAGAGGGACTGAAGAACAGGATTTTTCTTATTTTTTTTTTATTTTTTTGCAAAGGGGAAATGTCTGGCATACTATGGAAATGGAGAGAATTTCAAGAGCTCCAAGTGACTGGCTTTATTTTGCTGGAGGTGGACTTTTCTGTCATTTTTCTGACCAGCGTTTGGCTAAAGACCGTAGTAGCCAGACCCCTTTGGGTTGATGTTGTTGTTAATATATATATTTTTTTTTACAATGAAGTGACCAATAATTGTACCAAAATGGGGCATTTTGTTGACTGTCTTTGGGAGGGGTGGTTGGTTGTGGGGATCATATGTGTCATTAGCATTTTTTTAAAAATATTTTATAAACCAAGTAAGACAACCATCTTTTTTTATAAGAAAACGTTCCCTCTTTGACATTAACCTCTTTACGTGTCTTTTACCAAATGCAAGGTTCAGTAGTTTTAAGATCTTGAGGAAAAATGATTTATGTGAGACCATGTATAGGAGAAATACAGATGTATGCTTTTTTCCAACATGTCTTGAACGCACGAAGTTGAATTTTCAATTCAACTCTGAACAGAAATGTGATGTCAGGAAAAGACCAGGCACACAAATTCTCTCTTCCTGCCCCAACCTTATGTTTTCTATAGCATGGCTTTTAAATATCTGTGGAAGTTCTGTAAATTAGACTATGATTTAGGAGAAACTAGCTAAGCATATAAATCACAAATAACCAATCCTAGCTTGGTTTTCTAAATCATAGGTGAAGTTAATATTTTGTATGTAGGCATTGCAATAAAACAAAGTTAAGTGATAACAGAAGTGAAAGATTCCAATCTTGGATTTCATAGGTACACCGAATTTTTAAAAAGGGGGTGGAGATCATATAAGGTAAATGTTTAAAAATAAGATCCTAAACCATCTACAAATAGGCCAATATATTTGGGGGAAGAAAAAAAACACAGCTATTATCTTCAAACCATGAACTAATAGGTTAATTTTTAAGAAATGTTTTCTTTTCTATTTTTTTTAACCCTTTTCATTGAAAAAATGCCCTGTTTTTACAAGGTTTCTATATTTTTTCTAAGTTATAATCACAGCCAGTTAAGTATGATTTGGAACAATTGGCAATCTTAATTTTCAGATATCCTGCCCAGGAGGTGTGATGGCACCCTTGCCTGGAAAGGATTGAAACAATAAATTAGATTTAAGACTTGTATTTCACTCTTTATTCACCATTCCTGTGAAAAAAGAGACAGACGTGTTCAATCCTGTCAGCTCTAGTGGCCAAAACAAGGCATGGGGAAGGACAAATTCTGTCTTCACTGATAAAAGAATTATAAGCCACTCTACCACCATTCATTCCTGATTTTTTCTTTTGTTGACATGGGAACTTCATAAAGAAAGAGTGTGGTTGTTTCCAGGCCAGGTTTTCCTTGCTGGGTTTTCTTCTCTTATTACTACTGACACTCAGATAATCGTTCTGTTTCTTGTAAGAAGCGCCAGTGTGTGAATCATTTTGAAAATTGGGTCTCGCTACCTTCCTCTCCCAAGTATCAATAAGGCAATAGGGATTACCTGTTGTCACTTGATGAATATAAATGGATTGGAAAATACATAAATGAGCAAAGGAGCTCTATTATTTGGATGCACAAGCAAAACAAATTCTACAAAAAATTCTTTCAGTCTCATCACTCAAAGGGGACTTAGCCCATATCCCATATAAATGTGATGTACTGTAGATTGTTAAAAAACCTCACAAGTATGTGTTTGCCACACGCAAGAGCATATGCATTTATAAACACACAAATGTATGCATGCACACATGCTATATTTAAACATAATTTCTGGTCTTCAAGTGGGTAAAGATAACCTTAAAAATGAACTATGAAAAAGGGAAAGCTTCCAGTATTTAAAGGGTTAGTGCCTTTGTGAATATGTTTTTCCCTCCCGAAAATCTAAGGGAGATTATATTTTTGAGGACAACAGTGTCATTTAACATAGTATCCTAAAATCATCCTATCCTTTTCCAAATAAGTCAAGGAACAATAATAACAGTCAGTAAAGTGAGAAGCATCTGTTTGTGACTTGGATTTAGTGCTACAAGCACATGTGTGGGAAGAGAATTGAGATAAATTTACTATGCTTTAAGATTCTATTGAAATCTTAGAAAGTAAAGCAAGGTTAAAATCTAAACTTCTACATAATATTTCAGTCACTTAAATCTTTTAGTTTCTCTAATATAATTAATAGATGCTTCAAATGTTTTTGAGCTCTAGGAAAAATTCTTTCATAATGCCACTCTTTACAAGTACATCAAGGTTCAAATAGGAATAAGCTGGGTTTTGGATGCAAAGTGAGTTCATGAATGGCTTTCCAGGATATGAAAGTTCATGTTTACTATTAAACTTCGTATTACATGCTAGAAAAAAATTAAAACTGCATATATTGGGCAACTCTATAATTATATGCTTATAGTCTATTTTGCCAGTCTCCATTCTCCAGTAAATTTTAAGGGATACTTTAACAACCTCCAATCTGCTGGTAAGTTTTGCTTGCTAGTATAGGCTTAATTTGTTTAGATTTGCAAATTAATCCTATTGAGCTGTAGTAGGGTTCTTTTATATACACAATTTAGTGATGGTTTAAAGGTACAGTGGCACTGAAAAAGTGACGACCATTTTTCACACTTACAAATATTGAGCATCCACATGGTCACGTAATCAAAATTCAGATGCTTGGAAATTGATTCACGTTTATGACCGTTGTAGTGTACCTGGGTCCTGTGATCACTTTGCAACCTTCTGGCAAGCAAAGCCAATGGGAAAATCAGATTCATTTAACTATTATCAATTTAATAACTACAGATTCGCTTAACAACTGGCAATAAAGGTAAAATGGGGTAAAACACATAAAAAATGTCTCACTTAGCAACAAAAACTTTGGGCTCAATTGTCCAGGATTACTAATATTTGCTTTTTAGGAAATAAAAGGTAAGATTCCACAGGTCTAAAAATATGAAATCTCAACCCCACTTAAATGTGTAAGTCTTCAGGGTTTAGTAGCTGCTGTGATGGAGCTGGAACTGAAATGGCATGATGCACTAGTTGTGTTTTATGCCAAGTTAAAGTGTTTTACCTAATGGCAATTTTCATCATTTTTGGTCCAGGTCTCCCATCAAAACTCTGTAATATGAATTAAAAGAAAGCAAACACATTTACTTCTTCAAATATAGTTGTATATTAATATACAACTATTCTGGACTGAGTATCTTAAGTTGCCTTTGTATCTTCAGCTTTCTCCCTATATCATGAGTGTCAAACTTGATTGTGTCATATGATGTCATGTGACCTTTTTTGCCTTTATGGAGACAGGGTGGTTTCAGCCTATGCGTGATGCATCCAGCCTGTGCACTGCCAGTTTGACACCCCTGCCCAGACCTATATATTTTCCTAGTGGCCCTTGTGTCTCCCTCATAATAGTTGTAGAGAAAAAAATGGCTTATTGGACAGCAGCTCAATGTTATGTTCAGTAAATCCCAGGTTGAGATAAGAACGTGTTGCACTGTTGCTGTGGCTCCCTCAGTAAATTATAATTATATTCCAATCCAACAATGTCCATTCCAATTCAACAATGTCCATACTGATGAAGATTGATTTCCCTTTGTGTATCCATTGAAGTGAAAAAAATATATTGAGATACCAACAGATAAAATTGATCTTAATAATGCATGCTTTTTGCATATACAGAAATGTACCAAGTATATTAATATGATTCAGAAATTATCTTCTTTGTGTCTAAGTGTTCTGCAGCATGATTTGGTCCATATTCCTCTGAATGATCTGGAAACGTTTTAAGTGTAAATGTGTGATAGTTATAGCAAGGACTAAGCCTCAATAACTTTTCATTTTTTTCTTACTCAGTAATTTGTAAGAAAATAATGTCTACTAGAAGGAATGTATAAAATAATTAAATATATTTTGAGAAATCTTTTTAGGGAAAATTTGATGTATTTGATTTAAGATTATGCAATGCAGATATACAATACATAAGATAGCAGTCTCTGCATTTAAGTAATACTTTGATTAATAAAATTGATTAATTTTCCAGATTAATTTAGGAAATGTTTTAACATATGTGAATAAAATTAAACCTTTAAATTAATATGTTTACCTGAACAAGAATTAAATTACTATGTGCAAAAATTTACTGATGCTATAGTTAATAAAGTTGAGAGGGCAAGATATTGTCTTAGTAGAAAACAAATAAGTTAAGAAAAATAGAAAAATATCTTTAAAATATGTATCGTCATTTATTTCTAATTCCTGAAACCAATGCCTTATCAATACATTGTTGGTTTCAGAGCTTAATTTAAGCTGGTGTCTACAATGTGTATAGTTCAATATGAGTGATCATCTCATTTAATGGCAACCAGATGTGCTAGGACCTTTTGCCTGTAGTATTTACAATTTGTAGTTGAGAGGGAATTTAATGCTGTTGGCTAGCACATTATTTCCACTATTTAAATAGGATACCTGAGCATAGGAAATCCTGCGAGCTATATGCAGTCTTTTCTAGAAGTTTCATAACTTACCGTAGTTATTATTAACATCATCATCATACATGATCATAGATGTTACCTTCTGAAGACTAAGATATTTCCAAAACTAAAATTGTAGTAGTAACTCATCCAGTAGGAGAGCAGAAACACATTTTTTCCAACAGCCTTGGAACGAAAATACTGTGCTGGGTAATGTGCGGATAATGTTACCTTTTCTTCTTCCTCCTCACTCATTCCTATATGAATCACATGGTAGCCAAAACAATATACTTTTGTACAATGAATCATGCATCTATAGAATCATACTGTTGGTATCCAGTGGATTTCCAATTTATCAAGAGCCTCTCCTTGCCAGTAGTGTGAAATCCTTACAGCCAGTTAACTGAAACTTAATAGTCAGCCCAGAGAATGCTTTGGTAAGTATGCCAATGCCACTCCATTGTTTCTTGGCAAGAATATTTCATTTTTATAAGATATCATCAGGAATATGTCTGCATCATATAATTTTCAGTCTCTGTTATTTTTATTTGGGTTAGAGAAATTTGCTTTTAATATATCAGAATTTTTTCCACATTTGAAATGATACAATATGCATGGTTCATTATGCATCCCACTTCACAGAATATCCTGTGCTCTTTAACTTAATTATCAAATGTACAGTGGTGAAAAGTAAAGCCAGCAGATGTCACTGTGCGCTAAAATAATTCGTACAAAACACTCAGACATACTTTCATTTTACTTCATTGTTCCTGTTACACAGACTTAAATGCATTAAGCAAAGAATAAGAATTTGGAAGAACTTCCTGTTGCTTTGTGGGATGTCTACTTCTTCGAAATCTGATGTACTCCTTTACACTTATCTGGGTAGTTTTTCCCAAAGATAATTTACTTTTCATTGGCTTGTGTGGATTTTGCTATAATGCGCCCAATTTTATGTGGGATTAATCCAGCCCTGTTTTGTATCAAACATTTTTCTGAAGCTTCCAGTTTTCAATCCAAAAATCTTCTCTTTCTCATTCTTTTCTTTAAATTGAGAAATTTGGTTTGATATTGCTGAATATACCAGTTCGATTGCATTTTAGTAGTGTGTTTTTAAGTATAATTTAAAAGAAAAATCTTGTTTTCAAAGAAAAATTGCTACAGTAGCAGCATACTTTAAAATAAAAAGTATGGGGAAAGAAAAGAATCCTTTGCATGGTAAGAAGGAAGAACTCTGCATTTTTGCACTGTTAGCATATGTGATATTCTAAATGTAGGTTCTCATAACAAAATATTTGTTCCTACTATTTAACATGTTTAAATATTAAAGAAACTTTAAAATGTCAAAAATATTTTTAATTTCAATTGATAAATGAGTCATGGAAAGCCAAAGATCATTTGCTTTCCTTATTATGCATCAACTTCACTAGGATTTACCCTCAAGTGTAAATAAACTTAAACTGTGGAGCTTCCCTGTTGGTTAATAAAGTGTAAAAATGAAAGCCTTGTTATTTTGTCATTACTTTGAAGATTTAAAAAAAAAACTGCAAGAAAAGAGACTACTTGGTCTCTCTTTTTCCCCCTCTCTCCAAATATCCCAAGTTAACAATTCCTTTCCTTTCTTGTGCATATGGCTATTGAAAATAACAATTTCCATCCCATTTTATGACCTTTATTGGCACTGTTGTTAAATGCATCACTGCAGTTGTTAAATTAGTGACATGGTTATTAAGTGAATCTGGCTTCTCCATTGATTTTGCTTGTCAGATGGTCGCAAAAGATGGTCATATGACCCTGGGACACTACAACCATCATACATATGAACCAGTTGCCAAGCATCTTGATTTTTTTATCACATGGCCATTGGCATGCTGCAACAGTCACAATGGTTATACGTGGGTATGGTATATAGTAAAGAGATGTCTGTTAGTTTAACCTCACTGAAGATGGCAGATTAATCAGGCCCAGTGAGATTTCCTATCTGGCCTAATAACAGTTGTTGTTTTTTAAAAACAGATTCTTCCATAACAAGTTTCAGCCTTGTTGAAGTATACAAGACAACTATATTTGGAAAAAATAGATTTCTAACATAGAAACCTATTATTAATATTACTAATATTCTAAATCAACATTCATTCTTATGGATACCAAGGCAATGTGCAAATGTGAAGAGATGTCCTCGGAAGTAATGCATCAGAACAGAGTTAGCAAATTCAAGTTGTCCCTAAAAAATAGAAATTTATTTTTTATTTATTTAAAAAAATTGCCGCCTGTCTCACTTCATAGCACCAATCTAACGTAGAGGTTAAAGCATCAGGCAGAAACCTGGGCACCATGAGCTCTAGTCTTGCCTTAGTCAAAAAGCCAGTGGGATGACTTTGGGCCAGTAACTCTCTCTCAGCTCTAAGGAGACAATGGCAAACCACTTCTGAAATCTTGCCAAGAAAGCAGCAGGTACATGCCCAGTTAATTGTAAGAGTCAAAAACTGACCCATAGGCACAAAAGGAAAAAAAGGAACGTAGAAATGAAAAAGATTGTTTGGATTGCCATGTCCAACATGCTCAGGGCAGGAATACAAATTTAAATATTCACAACAGTTGGTTGACCATCCCAATCTCTTCAAGCATTGTTTCAATGGTCTTACTGTTGGATTTTTGAATAAATCTGTTTTGGGGTGACTCATATGAACTAGTTCTGTTAGAGGGGGGAAAAATCTTATGTCCACTAGGATAGCAACCAGTGGAAAGACAGCCAATTGAGAGTCATATCAACTGGAGTATCATTTAAAATTATGCTCCTTATAACAGAACTTCACTTGGCTGCCTAGCAACCGTTACCAGGAAGCACAACTTTGAAAGCAAGATCCAACCGTTGGTGATTATGCCAACACTGGAAATAAACAAGTGTCTGCACGTGGGAAATTTTGATACTGCAAAAGGTGTGTATTCAAGGAAGAATAATGGTTAGGCAGAAGTAAAAGATAATTTGAGATAAAAAGAATAAGAATGGGCCTACAATGAATATCAGAAACATTAGTTTTAGACAAATGTTTAAATCACCTTTCATATTATCTTGGATTTATTACTGTAGAAATCATAAAGTCTCAATCTCAAGTTTTATTGCTAAAATAAACATTCTAAAAGATTTCATTTGAGAACTGACTAGTGGCTCAGTGGCTAAGACACTGAGCTTGTCTACCAGAAAGGTCAGCAGTTCGACAGTTCAAATCCCTAGTACAGGTCTTCTGCATGAGCAGGGGTTAGACTAGATCACCTCAACGGTCCCTTCCAACTCTGTTAATGTTTACTGTTTAATAATCAGAATGCAGTTCTATACTAATATTTCTGGGAATTTTATTAAATTAGTTAAATTAGATTTTTAAGTAAGCATTTCTGTATTCAATTGTGCTGCAGTTTAAGTCCTGATTTCTTTCCACAATGATTTACTTTCAAGGACACCCTATCAAAATGTTGATTTTTGAAATGGAAAGGGTGGGAAGCAAGGTATCCATGGATCTGCCTGCTGATGACGATATGTTGTATATTTGGAAGAGTAAAACTTGGAATTTACAAGTACTAAATGGTAAAGGAGGATCGGATCGGATCAGATAGGATAGGATAAGATAGGACGAAAAAAGAGGCAGATATGTGTATGAAACTAAAAGAAGAGAAAGATTTTATTAAAATCTAATTGATGGTAATCTAATTTTACAGAATGAAAAGTAGTCCTCAACTTATGACAACAGAGCCCAAGATTTTTGTTGCTGAGATATTTGTTAAGTGAATTTTGACCTATTTTACGACCTAGTTTGCCACATTTGTTAAATGAATCACTGCAGTTCTTAATTTAATAAGAGGGTTGTTAAATGAATCTTTCTTCCCCACTGACTTTGCTTGTCAGAAGGTCTCAAAAGGTGATCACTACAATCGTGTGAAAAATGGTTGTAACTCATTTTTTCAAGGCAGTGGTATCTTTGAGTGGTCACTAATTGAACTGTTGTAAGTCAAAGATTACCTGTAATGAATAGAGATAGATTGATAGAAACAAATCTGGTTTGCAAGGATGGAAAGATAGAGAGCAGGTAATAGTGAATGGTATTAGTATACAATATGTTTACCTATTTTTTTTCTTAAGTAGGCCTTTCATTTCTTTGGTTTAATAGTTGTTACTCCTTTTTTGAGCTGTGTATAAAGTTTCTATCCCAAATACAAAGAGTCCTCGAGTTACTATCAAAATCGCACCCAAAATTTATATTGCTAAGTAAAACATTTGTTAAGGGAGTTTGCCCCATTCTACAACCTTTCTTGCCACAATTGTGTGAATCATTGTATTTGTTATGTTAATAACATGGTTAAGTGAATCTGGCTTCTCTACTAACTGTACTTCTCACGCTGCAAAAGTGGATCACATGGCCTGGGAAACTGCAACTGTCATAAATATGAACCAGTTGCCAAGCATCTGAATTTTGATCATATGACCATGTGGATGCTGCAATGGTCATAAGTGTAAAAAATAATTATGTCACTTTTTTCAGTGCCATTGTAACTGTGAATAGTTACTAAATGAACTGTTACAAGTTGAGAACTATTTATAATGTGACTGGCGCCCCTTTCTGGATCGTGACACTCTACACACAGTCACTCAAGCCCTCGTCATCTCCCGCCTGGACTATTGCAACGTTCTCTACATGGGGTTGTCCTTGAGGTGCACCCGGAGGCTCCAGTTAGTGCAGAATGTGGCCACACGGGGGATTCTGGAAGCCTCGAGATGCTCCCATGTGACACCTCTCCTGCGCGAGCTGCACTGGCTGCCTGTGGCTTTCCGGGTGCGCTTCAAGGT
>JAPKID020004922.1:0-11411 GCA_026931265.2 Tropidonophis doriae | reverse complement strand
CATTGGACTTTTTAAAATGTGAGTAAGCACCGCAGACTTCCAGCAGCGTGGTAGAGTCACGATACCTCCTTTGGAGATAGAGCCTTAGCTCTGTTAGTTTCTATAAGCTTCAGAGACTTGTGCCATTTTCCAACTGTCACTTCTGACAGGGTGCCATAGCTGAAACAGCAAGGGCAGGGCTGTAAGGAGCCAATCCAATAGCCAAAGGTTGAGCAGGTTTCAGAAGCCTCGAGATTGATGGAGCTTAGCAAAGCTTAGCACCGCAGCCAGAAGAGTAGCGCTTCACCCGTCATTTAATAAGAGTGGCTTGCAGGTTTCAGAAGCTTTGCGCTTCACTTGTAGATTGGTTTGTCAGGCAGCGTGGCCACAGAAATCTTGCGCTTCATCCACGCTGGATAGCTGGATCTAGTCACAGCTGCAGATCAGCACCCCGCTTAGTAATGCCACATTTAACTAGCTTTTGCCTTTGCTGCCTGAGCCTGCATTTTTACAGGAGGCTTTGTGCTCCACTAGCGCCAGGGGTAATTATCTATTGGCACCAACGATTAATTAACTACTGTCAAATCAGACCTCACAGGAGGCCTTTGATCCAGAGCAGCAGGCAGCAGTCTCAGGAGTGTTTGAGCTCCAGCATCAGAGCCAATTTAATTTTACTGCATGGATGTTATAGCAGAGGATCATTCCACTGTCAGGAGAACTAGCCCTGAGGAAGCGGAGCCAGAGGAGTGAACAGCTCCAAAGACTGTGCCTGAGGTGACAGTCCATAGATCTGATGGAGGCTAATCTCCATATCCCCATTCGACATTGCCACCAGCAATACCTACGGTTCCATTATGCCGGCCAGCACTATCAATATAGGGCCCTACCCTTCAGACTGTCATCTACACCAAGAGTGTTTACAAAGGTCCTGGCTGCCTTGGCAGCTCATCGCTGGGCCCTACCTGTGCATGTCCAATGTTATCTGGATGATATCCTCATCCAATCATCCTTGGCCTCCCAAGCTAGGGATCCAAATACTGCAACACCACAGGTTTTCAATCAACATAGAAAAGAGCCACTTCAATCCCGCAAACCGTCTGCTCTATTTAGGGACAATCATTGACACCTTGGTGTGCAGCATCTACCTGCTGCTGTGGCCTAGAGATGGAGCTCTCACTTCCCAATCAGGAGGTTGTGAACTCAATCCTAGGTAGAGGCAAATGTAGGGTCTCCTGCTTGGGCAGGGGGTTGGACTAAATGACCTGCAAGGTCCCTTCCAACTGTTATCTACCAATCCCAGGAGCAGCACACCAGCCTCATGGATTTGGCAGGCTGGGTCAAGGGGGAGCGGACTGTGTCTCTAGCCCTACTCTCTCAACTCCTGAGCAAGATAGTGTCCTGCTCTCCATCATTCCCTGGGCATTTCTGAACACCAGGAATTTTCAATGGCTTCTTTTGCCTTTTCAGAGAGCAAGCAGGAGCAATTCATCAGCCAAGGTTCCAGCAGGCATCCTTTGATCTCTCCGTTGATGGATGTCTCCAGCCATCTCCAGAGGCAGCATCTTCAGGAAACCCGAAAGACTGACAGTCACCAGATGCCAACCTATTTGGTTGGGGGGGGGGCTATCACCAGACACAGATGGTCCAGAAGCAATGGTCCCAGACAGAACGGGCTCCCAGCATCAACTGGCTGGAACTGCAGGCGATTTACCTGATCCTATGCCAGATCCAAGGGATAGTCTCCGGTAAACACCTTCTAATACTCATGGACAACATGGCCACCAAAGCCCACATCAACCACTAGGGGGGAACCCATTCCAGGTCCTTCATGCAGGAGGCCAAGCGAGAAGCACCTTTTATCCATTGTGGCAGAGCACATCTCGCGGTGACCAACATGAAAACGGACTGGCTCAGCAGAGCTTCAGTGGACCACTTGGAGTGGTGCCTACATCTATCACGATTCAGAGAACTAATGGACTGTTTCGACCTCCTAGTCTTGGACCTCTTCGCCACCCCAGTCAATGCTCAACTGCTGAGGTTTTACACCAGATTTCCAGCCCCAGAAATGGAGGTGGTAGATGCTCTGCGATCTCCTTGCCCCTAGGACTGCTCTATGTCTCACACACACCCTCTTCCTCTTCTCCCAAGGATGATACAGAAGGTACTAGCAGAAAGGGCGGAGATTCTGCTCCTTGCTCCCCACCTGCCATGATGACCGTGGTTTGCCAACCTGGTGGCTCTGTCAGTAGACTGGCCCTGGAGGATCCCTCAGGAAAAGATCTCACTCAGCCAAGGGGCACTGGCTCCAGTTGACCGCCTGGCACTTGAGTGGAGAGCTCTGAGGGAGGACAATTTTTCCCCCAGAGTCATTAAGATTATCCAGGCCACTTCTCCAGGAGATAAGACGGTGCCAGGCAAAAGTTTGTCAGGATCAGTTCCTGGGGCTTGTGTACACCTTGGAGACAAAGGAGGGATCTAGCTGTAATGCTACTCAGTCTTTGTGAAAAATAGAGAGGTCCTCCCTCACGGAAAGGGTCTGCAGTTCCGAGATCCTCCTGGCTGACGTAATCGCTACAAGGAATGCTGATGTCAGGAGGGCTCTCATGATATATCTAAAAAGGCCTTCTTCCTTCAGAAAGTCGTAGGCCCTTTTCTTGTCCTTCCAGCCTTTGTCGTTGGACTGGAAAGTAACAAGTTTCATGATTGGTTGGGTGCCGAGGGTGTGCATCACCAAAGCTTACAATGCATGACCAGGGTGCATTACAGCACACTCTACCAGAAACCCAGGCACAACGGCAGTGTGAGTAACACAGCAATATGTCAAGCAGCTGCATGGTCCTCTACCTCCCTGCTCATCAAGCACTACAGACTGAATAGATTTGCGTTGGCCGAAGCTGCCTTTGGCCAACAGGTGCTACAGAGTGTCCATAGGAATGGGCTATCTTAGGACCAGACTGTGGCCCACCCTTAAGGACAAGCCAGCTATGTCCCATTCCTGGATGCTATTTCCACTCAGATGGAAAAGGGGCACTCGTCTTACCTGATACGCCACTTTTCATAGGGGGGAGATAGCATCCAGTGCCACCCTAACAAGATCATCTGGCCATCTGGATATTAAGAGTACCACCGACTCATCGGACAAGGAGGGAGCCACATGGCAACTAGATGTGTCGAGTCTGTCAAAACACTGCAAAAGGCTGGGGATCCTTAGCAACAGAAGAGTGACTTAACAGCTTTGACAGACTCAGTCCAATCAGCTTGCAGAGAGGTCAACTAATTCCTGGATGCTATCTCTACCCTATGAGAAGCGGCGTATTAGGTAAGTCCAACACCTCTTTCTTCACAAGCTACAATTAATGTAGCTCTTTGTAAAAAAAAATGGTGATAATTAAAACTGTATTAAAATCACGTGACATTGCAATATAAGAATTTCAGTGAAAAGAAACTCTGGATCTCAAACATGTTTAAATGTGGTATATTGTCATGTATTAACACCAAACAGATAATAGTGCAATCATAAACCTCTGTACACTTTCCAGAATAATTATATCTTCTACCTTGTAGTTTTTTTAGAACAGCCACCTCCATCTTGAGGACTTGCTTTGGTTGCTGAGCTGACTCAACCTTCAGAGCTACATTCTCCCGAGTTAAAAGATCCATTGCTTCATAAATCTCACCAAAGCCACCACCACCAATCTTCTTCAACTAAATGGGGCACAAAATCATCATAGTATTTAGCAATTTGGGAGATTCCATACCTTACCTAGAAACTTTTGGAAAATAGTACTAAGCCATGCAATATTGTAATATTGGATATAATTAAAAGGTGTATTTGAAGACACAAACACAAAACCAAATAGTTGAGTCTCTTAAGAATAATATGTATAATAAAAGACTTTAGCAAACATGGGCTGCTAAAATGCAGGAAATATATTAAGTGGCAGTAGATACAGAAAACTAAATAAAATTAAATGTACATTTAATAAATCATTAACATTTATATCCTTTGCTATCAAGGCAACTTGTGTTAAAAGTTAAAGCAACCAGCATGGAAAAGATATAAAAATAAAATGATATTATTGGGAAGCTGAACCCATGTTATCAAATTAATTCCCCAAGCAGTCTCATCAGATATTAAATAGGAGATGAAAGAATACAGATTCCTTCCACCTTCACTGATACCAACTTGAGCGAATGCAAAATAGTGTCTCTTCTCCCAAAGTCCCCCATGATTGATGGTAATGATCATTAAGAGGTCAAACAGGTCCAGGAGAGTGGTACCATCTCTGTCCCAGTGCCACAAGATGTATCCACAAATAAAAACATTGTTTTTGAGCATTATATCCTGGCATAAAACTACTGAAAAGGGTCAAGATCAGAGGTGGGTTCCTACTGGTTCGGACCAGTTTGGCTGAACTGATAGTGTTTTGCTGGACTGGGTTGCTGGAACCAGCAGTGACCCAGTCCTACCACGCCTCCAAACCAGTTTCCCGGTTAGTGTGGCATGTTTTTTTTTTCATTTTAAAATATTCTGTGCATTCGCAGACCTATTCAAGGGCAACTGCGCGCACACACGGAGCGCATGTTTGATGCGCGTGAGCGAAGCAAGCGTGCACACCCAAAACTGTGCACACACCATAGTGCCGGAAGCAACCCACCCCTGGTCAGGATAATCTATTTCTTATAGATCTTTGCTTAAAAGGAGAAGTGGAAAATTGCCCAATATCACCGTATCTATTTCTTAAGATGAGAGCACATCACCACTTTTTCACGCAGGGAGAATCCCATTAATCAAGGATGGAATCATTTCCACTTAATTCCCTCCAGATGATTTTTCCCAGATGACCTTGACTAGGTAAAAGAGGGTTGGATCTAACTGAGACTGAGCACGCTAAAAGCCCTGAAAATTCCCTCTTGCTTTCTCAAGTTTTACAAATGTAAAATACTGCCAGTTAATGGATGAAAAATTGTCCTAGTAACCCAAGTCAGAGTCCACTTTAGAGGAGATCTGAGGGATTTTATTCACCAAGGGCCTAGTATAATCTTTGCAAAGTACGATGCAATAGCCTTTAGGATATAGTATTCTTCTGACCACGGAAATGACCAACTTAAACATGCTAATCAGAAACACATCAAAGAAATAGTGGAGCTCCAAGTCAAAATAATTTGGATGCGAGATACATTCTTCAAAAACAGTGAGTTTTCTTTCAAGCAGAGTGAGAGTAGCCCCTAGAGGTATTTATGCAAAAGTTCTTTTTTGAACTTTTTTTCATTACCATCTGAATGAGATCTGAAAATAAAATCTAGGTAATATAGGGATTTTAACTCTTATTCAAAATGGAGGATTAATTATATTAATTAATATTTATATTAATATTTTATAATTAATTGTATTAATTATAAAATTCTGCAACATAGAATTTTGCAGTTCTCCCAACAATCATCTTCATATTATACTACAATAAGGATTTTTCCTGATCTGCCTCTGTACATAATTAACAAACACAAAATTCAGTGAGGAAAGAGTTTTTCTTCTTTATACAGCAATTTTTGTTTACTGCTAGATATGATAGATGGGGATTATCTGGAAAAAATACCTGTATATGGTCTCTTAAGAGTTAATATAATCAAATAATCAAAAGCAGATTTGGGAGCAAATATATATCTTCTCAAGTGGAGATCAGAAAAAATGAATAGATTGAATAAATAATAAATTAATAAATGTAATTTTAATTGCAGATGATCTCTCTGACCAAAGCATGTGTCTATTACATTGCAGAACATATCTCTGAAGTTCATAGGGTTTTAAAAGTTTTTTTAATCTTTGAAAATGTTTGTTTCTATATTTTTATATTAATATTTAGGTATTTTGCTATTTGTCTAAGCACTTTTTAGAGTACTAAAAATTTCGGTATGAGACTGTTTATTCCATTTTCCTTGATTTATGAAAATGCATACAGTTTTTATAGGTGTTTGTTACTTTTAACTCTTTCATATTATAAGGCCTTAGATATGTCTCTAAGAGGAGAAGAATTTCTTAAAATTAGTTTAACCTAAAACTGATTATTTTTTAATTTTCAGTTATTTATTTATTTATTTAAAAGTCTATCCTTCCTGATGAGATTAATTCGGCCAAGCATGGCTCTCTCAGGAAATTCTTAACTTGTATTGCTTTCAATTTACTCCTTCAGGGAATGGATGAACGCAGAAAAGGGTCAACTTCTTTGAACTGATAAGTAAATGGGAAGTGTAAAAAAATAGAAATAGCATAGTATAAATAGAATACTAGGATTCTTGATTTCAAAGAAAACTAAAGCTGACTGCAATCAAACATTTGGCTTTGATTTTTATATAAAAAAGAGATTTTAAATAATTAAATGATTTAAAAGCATTCAAGATTAAATGAAATTCCAAAAGAAACAAAACTTTAACAATTCTTGTGAGGAAATTTTTTAGCACATTAGAATAAATCAATGTTTTTACATTTAATGAAAATCTGAATACCAAATGTGCTCAGAGAGGCAATGAAAAGGTAGATAATCTTATATGCAGAGACCATGACGTGGTAGCAATTTTGTCAGAAAAACTAAATGCTCAGAAACAACCAAGGATCAAGAATGCTAGGAACAACAAAATAAACTACTTCAAGTTTGTTATAATAAAAGGAAGAGATTATAAATTACAAAATCCCCTTCAAGTAGAATTGAATTGTAATTTCATATATATTAAATGATATCTGCACTTTTTAAAGAATTCATGCTAAAATGGGTGGCATAGATGCAATTATGGCCAATGTTCTTGGGACAATTTTTAGATACCACACAACTAACCACAAGTTCAAAGCAAATAATTCTATAGACGAATCCCTCCATGATCAGAAAACAAAACTTGCCATTTTGAATAAACTGAAGATGCTTTTTACAATGTCCACATTTTAGTTTAGTTATATAATGTATCTTCTTAACCTAACTTCATTGCACCGTTGACTTGGATTTTTTTTAATTATTGCAATTATTTATTTTTTATCTGCCCAGACCAAAATATTTAACAAATAAATAAATATAGTTTTTTATCTATCTATACATACTACAGAAAATCTTTCTTATTAAATTACTTTTACACAGCAGTTTCATTCTTTGCAGCAAGTAATAGGTGCCACCTAGCAAAAAAGAAAGACCTGACCTACTTTTTAATTCTAAGTATTAAGTACAACCCATAAATGCAATAGAGGCATCAAATAAAATATTGTGCATTGCCAATCTAGGAATAAACATTGTGACCTAAAGTAGATTGAGATTTGTTACATCTGACATTCATATTCATTCTTCACCGTAAATGTGGCAAGAATGACTAAAGTGCACTGACAAACTATATGAGTACCAAAATCATAAATTCAGCTAAAATGTTTAGGTTTCTTGGTATTACAAAATGAAATAATTTTGAGTTATTGATTAGAAAATGCTTGTTTAGGAATATAGCAGGGGAAAATAACCACAGATGTAAAACCAGTTGAGAGACATGTATAGATAGAACAAAGTGATAGTTGCTGAGAGAGTACTTTCAGAATAGTAGCAAAAACTGTTCTAAAAAAATAAAAAATAATAATGATATTCCCTAACCATTTTTTAAAAAATCTCTACTGTCAGCAATGTGAGCATCAAATGCTTAGAAAGTGATTAGAAATTGAAGTGTCATCTTGTTACTAACAGCTCCATTTATCAAAGTACTGTCAACCTACAGTATTTCAAAGAAGATTTGACATTTGCATTAACTGATGTAAAAAAGAATTTTACTGTTTTGCTATGGAAACTATGCAAGTATTAAAAGGGGGGAGGGAAATACCAGCCACAGCCCAGCATTATAATTTTGTGCTTGGGGTCATGTCTCTAGAATTCCAGGCCAAAATATTTCTGACAACAAATGAGAAGATTCCGTCCCTGCAAGTCTGTGCAGTTCCATTTTGCCAACTACTTACGCAGTTCACAGGATAGCTTCCAAGAAATAGGAAATATGTTAGCAAACTAAAGGGTGAGAAGAAACTATTTTACTTTACCCATATTCTATACCATCCACCTCACTTAAATGATTATTGGAGGAAATGACATAAAATAGTAACAGACAAATCTAAGCTAACCGGGTAACTTTGGGCCAGTCATTTTCTCTCAACCTAATGAATGCCGCAATGACAAACCACTTCTGAAAAACCCTTGCCAAGAAAACTGCAGGAACTAATCCAAGAGTCTATAAAAATTGGAAAAGATTGAACAAAAGAAAAAAAATCCAATAATTCTATCCAGAAAGCTGCTAAGGGTCCATGAAAGTTGTAAGAAAAATTGGTT
Source organism: Tropidonophis doriae (assembly GCA_026931265.2). Lineage (NCBI taxonomy): Eukaryota > Metazoa > Chordata > Lepidosauria > Squamata > Natricidae > Tropidonophis > Tropidonophis doriae. The sequence continues at coordinate 3,093 of JAPKID020004922.1, read as the reverse complement.
TCTAGACCTTTCTATAAGACTTAGAAATGCCACAGCACTTAGGAGTGAGAATGATTTTGAATTTCCTAGATTTAAAGTTCTTACACACCTAAAGTTACCTGGTGATCTTATCAGTGAAAGCATTTATATCTAAATTTAACAATTTCTGAGGATTATCAAGATGATCAAATCTTGGGAAGGGAGGAGAGGAAAAATCTTTACAGATTACCACATCCAATTACCAAATCCAATGCGAGTATTCCACTGGTCACTTTCCTCTTTCTTCCTCTGTTCTGTGAATCATTGAGAGATTAAGGGAAGGAAGATTGTATAATGGATCTTTCCTTCGTGATCTTTGGGATCATAGACATAGGAAAAGTGGGTGTTCGCAATGGATGACAATAGTGAATGTGTGATAGTATTACAGAATCTGCAAATTCTTCCATGGAGTGGGCGGCTGAAATCCACAGTGACACTCAAAATTAGCATTGCAGCCTTCATGAAAAATGCCTCTTTGCGGTCTTTTTGAGAAAAATTAAAGGCAGTAAAGGCAGAGACAGAAACTAGCAACTCTATCAAGATTAGTAAATTGCTTTATTGGAGGTGCAATATTTAATAGAGAAAGAATACCTTACCATTAAGTGCTACTCTTCCTAAAGACAATGAAGTCAAGGAAATATTCTTAAACCTTCTCACTAACTTTGAAATTATTTTTGAGAAAAAAGAACATTATAAAGGGGACGTTCCCTGTAGTATTCTATTAAAGATCCAGGAATGTAAACAGACTGTTTGTGGGAACTGGGTTTTGGCAAAAATAAAGCTGTCAAAATACAAAATTATTTATGGAAACTGACATTTTTAAAAACTATATCTGAAGGAATTAGGAAAAGTTCTCTGTAACTAATACATGTGTAATGTCTTAAGGTCTGTATGTTTGCAAGGGATGTGTAATGCAGGTAGTCATTGACTTATGACCACAATTGAGCTCAAAATTTCTGTTATTAAATGAGATATGTGTTACATGAGTTTTGTCCAATTTAAGACCTTTCTTGCCACAGTTAAGTGCATCACCGCAGTTGATAAGTTAATAACCTAGTTGTTAAATGAATGTGGCTTCCCCATGGACTTTGCTTGTCAGAAGGACACAACAGGTGATCACATGACTCTGGGACACTGCAATCGTCATAAATAAGAGTCAGCTGTTAAGTATCTGAATTTTGATCATGTAAGGACAGGTATGCTGCAAAGATCAAAGCTGCAAAACTGCCGTTGTAACTTTGAACAGTAGCTTTAACAAATTGTTGTAAGTCGATGAGTACCTGTACTTGGTGGATTTTTGGTGATTCAACAGTTTTGGAAATCAATATATCAGGAGATAAACAAAATCTGTTTATAATTTCTTCTTTCAACAATCAAATTCATATATTTATAGGAATATAATAAATATAATAAACTGAGTAGGTATCCTTCTTCTTAAAAGGGTATATTAGGCTATTTTGGGGCTGTATAAATGACTTATCATCTAAATGTATTTAAATTATCATATAATCACTCCACGATAAACATCCAGAAGAGTGAGCAAACAGTGTAAATGTATTTCTTCTAATTAATTGAAACTAAGTAGAACAATTAAAGCACCAGGTTAGAAACCAGGAAACTGAGATCTAATCCTACTTTAGGCATAAAACTATATGGGGGAATCTGGGACAGGTCATTTTTTCTCAGGCTTGGGAAGAAGGCACTTGCAAACCAGTCTCAAAAACCTTGCCAAAGACATTACAAGGACTAGTCCAGGTAGCTGCCAGGAATCAAAACTGACACAACGACACACAAATACAGACATAAAGAATAACATATTTCTAAAATTTTAGTAACTATTTAGAAGTTGCATAAGCATTGTATAATACCTTATTCAAAAAGTAACAATTTGTGATAATGAACAGGCACTGCAGCATGACGATTCAGAGGACAATACAGTGAACATGCCATTGCTAAGTGATGGGTTAAAACTAGAAGCAAATAAAGTTATAACTAGTAGTCAGCATGGGTTTTTTAAAAACAGATCATGCCAAATCAATCTTATTTCGTTCTTTGATAAACTAACTAAATTAGTAGATCAGCGTATTGCTGTGGACACAGTGTACTTAGATTTCAGTAAGGCATTTGACAAAGTAGACTACAATCAATTTCTTGGTAAGCTAAAAAATGTGGAATCGATGGATTTGTAGCTGGCTGACAAACCATACTCAATTAGTGTTTAGTGGTACTACATCCACAGGAAGAGAAGTAAGCAGTGGAATACCCCAAGTCTTAGGCCCAGTACTCTTCAATGTCTTCATAAATTTATTAGATGAAAGAATAGATAGGGAACTCATCAAATTTTCAGATGACACTAAACTGTCAGGAATAGCCAACACTCCAGAAGTCAAGCTCAGATCCAAAAGAAGAATTAGGGTCAACATGATAGCAGTAGTCCCGTATTTGAGGGGCTGCTACAAAGAAGAAAGGGTCAAATGATTCTACAAAGCACAAGAGGACAGGACAAGAAACAGTAGTTGGAAACTAACCAAAGAGAGAAGCAATCTGGAATTAATAGTGAGGACATTTAACCAGTGGAACAGCTTGCCTTCAGAATTGTGGGCGCTCCATCACTGGAGGTTTTTAAGAAGAGACTAGACAGTCACTTATTTGAAATAGTATAGGTTTTCCTGCTTCAGCAGGGGCCTGGAATAGAAAGAGCGTTGGTACTTACCTGAGATGCTTCTTTTAATGGTGAGGAGGCAGCATTTAGGCTGGGATGACTTCCTTCCACTCGTTGGAGGGCTGAGTCTGGACAGATTTCCAGTCCCGCCCTCACTATTGGGCATGCCCAGTTTCGACGAAGAAATTCTCCAGACTCAAGGCGTCTTGCTCAGGCATCACACAGGTAGAAGAGTCCAGTCCAAGTTGAAGTCGGCCAGAAGGTCTTAGTTGCTTAAAGTCAGTTATTGATCCCAAGGCTATGCGATCTACGCTGAAACCCCTGGGGCGGGGCTAAATGCTGCCTCCTCACCATTAAAAGAAGCGTCTCAGGTAAGTACCAACGCTCTTTTTCCATGGTGGAGGAGGCAGCAT
>JAPKID020004921.1:0-11411 GCA_026931265.2 Tropidonophis doriae | reverse complement strand
CCCTGGAGCCAGCCTCGTGTCACCTCCCAGGATGCCAGTACAAGCCAGGAGGGACACGGGTCCAATAAACATGTGGTAAGTCTTCTCAGCAACCTGTCCATATCCTCGGCAATCTTTAAATTAAGTCCATTATATTAAAAGAAAGTAGACTGTGTGTGCAAAAGTTCGCCCATTTATCAGACTGATTCAGGAGCATTTGATTTTACTTGACATTCTGAACTGATTTTTCATAACTGTTTGGAAAGTCAATGCAGTTTTGAGATGCTATTGAATTACCTTCAAACTTAATTGCCAGATTGAATGTATTCATCTAGTTTAAATTTTAGTATACTGTGTTGGTATTAATATTTTTTTTGTTTAATATTTTAAGTCATCTAAGCCAGAAAACTCTATTATATTGATAAGCATTCTTATTAATAATAGTTTTTCTATGCATTTTTTACTTGGAGAACTGTATCCCAAAATTGTGGAAAAAGTGTGAATACTGAAAGTTTGATGCTAGAAAAATTAGCTATGCAAGTTTAGGTAAAATGTGAACAAAACAAAATACTTCGGCTTTCTAAATAGGAATTGAAGTTCCATTTAGTGACAAAATGTGTATATGTAAAATAGAGTGATTAATTTTCAGATAGCTTGAAAAAGAGAAAAGAGGCAGAAGAGTTGGACAAAGATGCATAACATTTTAAAAAGAAGACAACATTTTCCTTAACTATTTTATCCCATTGAATTACTATCACTTTATTAAAAATGATTGTTAATCACAATATTTATCACAAAGAATAAATTATTCTTATTACTTCTTATTACTTTGTTTGTCTAAATTCTAGCAAATTGATTTTTAAAAAGTTTACCCTTCTTGCTAGATATATTCTTACAAACTTAGTATGTAAAAACTAGCCTTTTAAATAAATTGCAGTTCTGGTGTATACATTTGACCACTGGAGGGCAATGGTAGATCAGTTTTTGTATTAAAGAATCAATTTGCCATATAAGAGACAAACATCCTAGTTTTGATTCTTCTTTTTAAGTCCCCCTCTCTGCCTTTTAACTGTATATATCTAACATATATACAAAAAAGTGGGGGAAGGGCTGTGAATTCCATATATGTTGAATTAGGAATTATTTCACAAGCAAGAAAATGCCAGTAAAAATAACAGCTTGTAATCAACATGGAAATAGGCTACAGTCTTTAAAACTCAATGACAATAGATTTTTTCCCTTTTTTTTTTTTTTGGCATTTCCACTCATTAAAAACTATGTCAAAATGATGGATTAAGTTCTGGCATTTTCTGTCCTTGGTATAATCATTGTCAAAAGGATGAAGCATTGGAATTAGAATGTCTTTTGTATTGCATAAATTATCACCATAGGCTTGAGAAAGTTTGGCTTTAAGAGTAAGCAACACCTGATAGCTTGGCCTGCCCTTGTGTACTCTTCGAATGAGACAATCACCCCAAAGGAACGAAATATTCACGGTGAGAAAAATAGAAAGATGATTGAGTACAGCAAGTTTACTTCATTGCTGTTGTAAGATCAGAGCAGTTACAAAGACACTTTTCATCCTGATCTCAGTATTGAGTTATGAACCAGAAGTGAGCAGGGTAAAATTGAGTTCTGGGTATAAACCAGTAGAAATAATGCAAAGCTTCTTAATTCACCCATTGCATTAGGCATCATTAGAAGAATAATAGGGACATGGTGGCTCAGTGGCTAAGATGCTGAGCTTGTCAATCAGAAAGGTCAGCACCTTGGCAGTTCAAATCCCTAATGCTGCGTAATGGAGTGAGCTCTTGTTATTTGTACCAGCTTCTATCATCCTAGCTATTCGAAAGCACATTAAAAATATGAGTAGAAAAATAGGAACCACCTTTGGTGGGCAGGTAACAGGGCTCCGTGCGCCTTCGGTGTTTAGTCATGCTGGCACATGACCACGGAGACATCTTTGGACAGCGCTGGCTCTTTGGCTTTGAAACGGAGATGAACAATAGCAGTAGCATTAGCACCTTTACTAGAAGAACAATTTGGGGTTCCAATTTAAGCTGGGGTTGTGCAAGTACAAATCCCTGTTATCAAGAATAAATTCAAATGAAATGCATGCATACTGTGAAGAAAGGAGATTCATTTATCCCCAAAAGCAAAGAGCTCAGAGACAATATTTATAGTGGAATTCGTACTTGGTGTGTGTGAATTTACCTATGTCAAAAGGTAATTATCCTTCCTACCTAGATCTGCAGATAGTGGTTTTGATCCTGAGGGGTGTGTGTGTGTGTGTGAAATCCAGAAAGGAAGATCACAGTCAGATATATAGAGTCTCCCTAGGTGTGGATTTATTAGGAGTGGATTTAGTGTCTCCCCTTATCCTGCCTCCCCAAGGTAGCAAACAACATTATAAGTATAATTGTAAATTGTATTCATGCAAGACTATTTTCAACACCAATATTACATTCAATCTCAGTCTTTGTCTTAAAAAAAAATTAGAACTGATACTGATCAATTCAGTGAGAACAATTAATCAGTGGAACAACTTCTTTCAATGTTCTATTACTGGACGTTTTAAAGAAAAGATTGTAGAGCCATTTGTCTGCAATGTTATAAATCTCCTTCTTGTTAAGGGAGTTGGACTAGAAGACCTCCAAGGTCCCTTCCAATTCTATTATTCTATTCTGCTAAAATTGTTCCCAAAACTTTTTTTTGATGAGAAGCATCTAAAAGCTACACCTTATTAGCTTTACACATTGGATAGCACTAGGTGTTCTTCAAAATCTATCCTGAAACTGAGACCCATCCAAATGTATGATGTAGCAATTCTGCCTTTCTAAAAATTTAAATATAGCCTTTGACTACCAGAAGGTTAATACAACATAACAGTTTATTAGCACAATACTACAATTCTCTGAAGCCCTATCTAAGAAAGAACTTTGGTCCTCAGAAACCTATTTTCCATTCCCATTATAGGCATTTTAATGTTTATTAACCAGAAATCTGTGGTTGCAAACTTTGAAATTGAACTTCAGATTGTGAGATACAGGTGGAAACTGGACACTTGTGTGTGATAATGGATCTTTCCCCTCTTTCTTCTCCCTCCTAGGTGGTTTTTTTTTGGGGGGGGAGTTGGTGAGTGAGGGAACAGCAAATTCCATCTCTTTGTAAAAAGTCTTTGATGTCCTTCATATTAAAAAGTGTCTCCTTGGCTTGTGATCATTCACCATCCCCTCTTAAAATAGAGACAGAGCCCAATCCAATTGCTTCCGCTTTTAAGAGTCTGTACCATTTTAAGCCATGTCTGCCATCTCTATGCTTATATTACTATTTGTGAAATAAATTTATAGGTATGCCTTATTTTAGCAATTACATTAATTTCTAATTAGCTACCATTCTAAATAATCTAAAAGTGGGTATTAAAGAAATAAGCAGTACGCCTGCCAGCATGCAGCTTCAAAAGCCCTAATTGGTGAAATGGCTTCAGAAAACCATCTATCTGTTTAAGCAGCACTAGGCTACGATAAAGGAATTAACTTCAAAAGCAGAGTGGAAAGAGTATGAGACAAGCCATGGACATTTGGGGGACTGTTTTTTCTTCCGGATAATTGCTGTCAAAACCCAAAGCTAATGCACAGAGACAAGAGCTGTTCTTTCTGGACACACTAAGCCAATGTTTGTGTTATGTGAACTCAGCTCACCTCACTGGTTTCAGGCTCACCCTGATCACGAGAAATGATCCTAGGATACTACTTGGACTCTCCAGAAAGACTATGGAAGAGCTATGAGGGCAGAGCAGGCAGTATAGCCATGTGGTATGGACTGGGTGATGACTTCCATTGCAAATCAAGCAAGCAATTTTTTTAAAATTTTTATTTGAAATATAATGTTAACTCTCAATGGTTGTACAAGACCAAGAAAGAAAGGACTACATAGACTTCCATAAAGTCTCTTAATACACAAACTTAATACGCAAACACATACCAACACCCCAGAAAACAAGCTCAGGATTTTAAAGGATCTTGACAGATTTGAACAATGAAATTTTTAAAAAAGGATATTTAATTTATTAATTTAATTTGTATACTGCCCTGTCTCCCATAGGGACTCAGGGTGGTGCACAGGGATAATAAAAGATAAAATACATATAAATACAATCAATAGATAAATGTAAAATTAAATTAAATAAATGTAACCTGTGTTAAAATAATAAGAAACCCTATTAAAATGATAGTAAAAACACACTATGCCAGGCCGACTGCATGAAAAAAGTAAGTCTTTAATGCTCGACGGAAGATGTCGGGGGGCAGTTCATTCCAGAGGGCTGGACCCGCCACAGAGAAGGCTCTTCCCCTGGGAGCCGCCAGCCGGCATTGTCCAGCAGACGGCACCCTGAGGAGGCCCTCCCCCTGGGAGCGGACAGGTCGGATGGAGGTATGTGGCAGGAGGCAGTTCTGCAAATAACCAGGACCCATGCCATGGAGCGCTTTAAAGATGATCACCAAGACCTTGAAGCGCACCTGGAAGGCCACAGGCAGCCAGTGCAGCTCGCGCAGGAGAGGTGTTATGTGGGAGTGTCTTGGTGCTCCCATGTTCCCCTGCGCGGTCGCATTCTGCACTAACTGGAGCCTCCGGGTGCACCTCAAGGGAAGCCCCATGTAGAGACCATTGCAGTAGTTTAGGCAGGAAATGACAAGAGCTTGCGTGACTGTGTGCAGGGTGTCACGATCCAGAAAGGGGCGCAACTGGCATATCAGATAAACCTGATAAAAGCCCCCCCTGGCTACGGCTGTCACATGGTCATCCAAGGACAACCGAGAGTCCAGGAGGACGCCCAAGTTGCGAACCCTTTCTGCGGGGGCTAATGACTCGCCCCCAATAGCCAGAGATGGAACCAACTGGCTATGTTGTGGCGCCGGAAACCACAGCCACTCGGTCTTGGACAGGTTGAGTCGTAGCCCGTTCCTCCTCATCCAGACTCGCACGGCCTCCAGACACCGGGACATTATTTCAACGGTAATTGCCTGGTCTAGTTCCTGTAGTTTTCTTGGCCAGGCAGGACAGGTTAAACTATATCATTCTCTGATAACTTAATGAATGAATTAGAAAAAGAGATGGACCAGAAAAAGGGGCGTTTCCAGTGGTGGGATTCAAATAATTTAACAACCGATTCTCTGCCCTAATGATTTCTTCCAACAACCAGTTCACCAAACTGCTCAGAAAGTTAACAACCAGTTCTCCCGAAGTGGTGCAAACTGGCTGAATCCCACCACTGGGTGTTTCTGTATTGATAAAAATACTTTGTTAGTAGTAACCATCAGCTTATCTTTGTACTTAACTACTAGTTACCAGCAAGTGAATAATTTGAGTAAGTATATTCCTGTATTCTAAATACTCCAACGGCCTAATTATCATTAAAATAAAGCAAGCCTTCAGTTCCTCCCTTCAATTTAAAACTGAACTTTGAAATATGACTTAGGACTTTCTTTAGGTGAAAACCCTAGTCCCTAATTTTATGATTGATGATGGTCTCTGAAGTTGTGTTATATTTGAGAAGAGAATGTAAGGGTATTAACTGAACTTAAGTGACAAACAACATATCTGAAGAAGGTATGTGATTTATACACTCAATCTTGGTAGCCAAAGGTAGTCAAAATTTGATTATAACTTGACATGCATATATTAAAATGCCAAAAAAATCAGTCTGGTTTATTAATAAAGGGATCCTTTTTTAATAGGTGCTGGAATATTTATTGTGGGCATCAGTATGTATGGAATCATCAATTCCACTTTTAGCTGTACACTATTTGACATGGAGAGTCACTCTGTATGCTGCTGTTTGTCAGTGTTACTATGATTGCCAATCTGGTATTCATGGAGAGGTAATAATCTCTATTTTAACTTGTATTAAAAAATATAAAAGATACTGATATTTGCGCTGCTCTCTAAAACATAGCTAGAAGGAGTTTCTTTGCATTATATTACTCATTTAGGATAGGAGTGGTTTACATTAATATTTGGGATTTATCAGTCTATATTTAGGATAGGAATCATATATATGAAAATTTAGGATTTTAATGCATTCTTTATAGGAAATTGATTAACTGCCTCTAGCATTTTTCGTTTTATTTTGCTCCCCATTCTTTTGAATTATAAGTGTTATCAGATTTGGGTTTCAGTACACAACATGCTTATTACTACTTTTTTAAATTAGTAAGGCAATCATTTTTATTTGTCCCTTCTAATTTGTTGCTAACATGGGACATTGATTTGGTATTACTAATCAAACAAGTTTTTTCTATCCTGCCTATAAATTAAATTTTCATCTGCTTCCCCCCCCTTTCATTATTTGTTATATGCCCAATGTAGTCTCTCTAATGTGTTTCCAGTTTTGCTCTGTCTATTTGCTCATGGAGTCAAGTCAGTTGGGACATTTGAACAGAGTGACATTTGCATCCCAGGTATTGCCAGTATTTCCAAAATCCTCTCCTAGCCTTGTTCCCTTTAGTACTTGCAATGTGACTCTATGATAGGATGTGGAGTGTTGCATATAACGTCAAATGGACTGCTAGATTAAAATGGACAGAAGTATTGCCGTTTCTTTTCTCTGTGTGTTGTGTCCTTATTAAAAAGGCAAAATTTCAAATGTGTGAAAGTTTCAGAGTGCATTTAATAAATGAATGAACGTATTATGTTGTAGGTATTTGCACGGCGTGCTTTGATTAAAATTGATGAACTAAAGCAAATGGAGTTTATGAGTTCATCACCTCTGAGTACAGAAACAAAGAAAAAATTCAAAGAAGCAACTGTAAAGGTACATATTTTTTCATAAAGATTACCATAATTAAAAACAGAAGTAGTATAATAATTATGCATTTCTTCGCTTTGAGCCAGATGGCAGCAATGATATTTAAAAGAACCGTATTTGAACCAAGAAGGCGACCAAAAGGAGTTCTGAGACCAAGAATAAAAGCTAATCTGAAAGAAGCACAGCATGTAAGTTTTAAGAATGTTGGCTCGTCCTGGCCAGGAACAGGAACTCACAAAGATGACTTTCCTTCTTGTCTGTCTGTCTGTCTGTCTAGAAGTAAATCCCTTTGAGCTCAGTGAGACTTATTCTCAGGTGAGTAGATAGAGATTGTAGCATTAGAACAGTGGTGGGATTCAAATAATTTAACAACCGGTTCTTTGCCCTAATGATTTTTTCCAACAGCCAGTTCACCAAACTGCTCAGAAACTTTACAACCGTTTCTCCCGAAGTGGTGCGAACTGGCTGAATCCCACCACTGCATCCCACCACTCTGCATCCCACCACTCTGTTTTGCAAAGATTTGGGGCTCAACTGAAGGCTTTATAATTGATGCTTCTAGATTCTGTCCCTTCTTAAAAAGTGGAACTCTTTAAAAAGAGATCTTTACATTGGAACCTAATTCTTCATTCTGCAAAGACTTGTTTTTTCGTGCTGTCTGAAATTGCAAATAAGCACCAATGTATTTGAAACAACTACCTGATGTGAAGATTTCTTAGGGGAATCTGGCTTTTAGAAGGCTGTATCTCCAGAAAGGAATTTTTATTGAGAACCCAGTTGCTGTCAGTGCCTGGCAGTAGAAACTTTTACTACTAGCCTTTTGAGTCTTACTCATTTGCCTCTCCCATTGGTATAAAGGCCAGAATCATGACCTTTAATAAATGGCAAATAGTGTGTTATACATATGCACACTATTTGCAGCATGTTTTATCTTTCCCTCCCAACAATTCATTTTTTTTAAAAGAAACAGGTTTATAACATTTTGCTTCATATAATGGATTAAAAATGGCAGCCAGGTTTCACTTGACATCGAATTCTACAATATAACACTCAGCAGTCATGGTAACTTTATTACGATATGTATTACTGTTGTTCAATTTATTTGAAATACAACATGATTCTTGATATTTTTATTTTATTCTAGCTGCCTTGGCCTCGTACCATCACAGAACGGTTGCTGATGGAAATATTTGATTGCAATGCAGCAATTTTTCTTGCCATTATGGAAGCTCTGTTTGATAAAAACAGACGGACCCTTATTCCTGGACCCTCTGTTCCCGATGAAATAGAAATGCGTGACATTATTTCAGAACTCTGTTTTGCAGGCGCGGATATTCTTGAGGGTAATTGTTTATATATAATATATGATAGAATGATAAGAAAAAAAATAGAAGTTTAGAACGCTATATAAAATTAACAGAGGTTAACTTTCCCCAAACAGGCCAGTTTCCAGATGTCTGGATTTTGATTACCAGGGTTCTTAGAAATAACTATGTTGGTTAAAGAATATTATATATTCTAGGGAAATCAGACTGATACCAATAGAATGGAGGTGTCTGCCTGCCTGCCTGCCTGCCTGCCTACCTGCCTCTGTCCGTCCGTCCATCCATCCATCCATCCATCCATCCATCCATCCATCCATCCATCCATCCATCCATCCATCCATCTCTATCAATCATCTATCTGTCTGTCTGTCTGTCTGTCTGTCTGTCTGTCTGTCTGTCTGTCTGTCTATCATCTCAAATCACATAGTTTGTTTCTAAGTAAGTTTGTTGCTTAGTAGTTGTGTGAGATTACAGTCAGGCATGGCTTTCAAGTATACTCCATCTGCAAAGGTCACAAGCTCCAAATATGCTATTTGCAGGGTAATTATAAGTAAGCACTGAAGGCATATACGCACGTATATATAAAACCAAATAGCTCCTCCATAGTTTAAATATCAGGTTACTTATTTAATACATTTCCCATTCCTCAAAGGTTAGCAGCTGTAGGAAAATATTACAAACATTGTGACAAATACCTTTAACCTCCTCTTCTCTTTGGGCCTCAGAATTTCAGACCCACACTCACACTGATTACTTTGCAGTTCTTAGAATCTACAATTATATTCATATTATCCTTGTGATGAATTGGTTATAACTGAATTGGTGTTTCAGCAACTCCATCATTTGCATTGCTGCGTGATTGAATGGTTGCCTTCTGATGTTTATCCAATACACTGAGGGTTTTCTTTTTCCAAAGAGGCATTTTTTGGTATTGTTTCTGTTTCTAGGCATTTTTTGCTATTGTTTATCTACATTTTTAGAAAAAGAAAATAAGGGATAGCTGACAACCAGAAACAAGAATATATTGTGATATGATTCCATGGAAAGCAAGGATGTCTTCACGACAGTGGTGGGTTTCAAAATTTGTTAGAATCTCTTCTGTAGGTGTGGCCTGCTTTGTGGGAGTGGTTGCTGGCCATGTGACTGGGAGGGAGTGGCTTGGTAGTAATGTGACTGGGTGGGTGTGGCCAACTTGTAAAATGTGGTGAAACTCACTTAACAACGCTCTTACTTAGCAACCAAAATATTGGCTCAGAAACTCTGGCATTTGAAGCACGCAAGTCTTAAAGCTGTCAAGTTTTACAAGACCCTTGCACCCCTTACCCTTTAGGGAGAAAAAACCCCCAGGGGTGTTCAAACTTGTCAGCTTTAAGACTTGACTCCCATAATTCCTCATCTCGCTCTTCTTCTTGAGGATGTGTGGACGGGCGGGGGGAGGGAGCTGGAACCGGTTCTAAACGGCCCTGTAGATTTTATTTTATTTATTTATTTATTTATTTTATTATATTTCTATACCGCCCCCTCTCCTCATAGGGACTCGGGGTGGCGTACAGGTGGAATTAAAAAACCATACAAGACAAATACTATATACAAACTAAAACGCAATTAAATTAACCCTGTACCCAATGATAAAAATTAAAAACCCATAAAACCTAATTAAAAACAATTTAAAATTGCAGCATAGAGGATCAAAATTTAGACACTTGGCAACTTGCATGTACTTATGACAATTGCAGTGCCCCGGGGTCATGTGATCACCTCTTGCAACTTCTGATAAGCAAAGTCAACGGGGAAGCCAGATTCACTTAACAATTGTATCACTCACTTAACAAGTGCAGTGATTCACTTAACAACTGTGGTAAGAAAGGTTGAGAAATGGGACAAAACTCACTTAACAATTGTCTTGCTTAGCAATGGAAATTTTAGGCTCAATTGTGGGTCTACATCAACATATAATGTATATGATATAACTATAGAATATAATGTATAAATGTACAAAATAATAGAGACATGCAAAATTACACTGAGAAGTAGGAAACGTTTCCATGTTTTGAAGATATCTATTTTCAGCCATCTGTCTTATTAAAACCATTTTTTGGGGGAAAGAGAGGAACAAGGTTCTATGCGCTACTTTTAAAGACATTGTTAGCAAAATCACAAGGTGTAAAACTTTACTTTGAAATCATTAATACCACCATGTCTACCAACTTTCATATGAGCAAAGTGGATTTTGTAATTAACAACAAATTTCCCCCCCCCCAAAAAAAAACAGGTACAAAAGCAGATTATGGAATACTCTATCTCAACAACTATTTAGTTTACCCTGAATGAAAGCTAAGTTTCAAGAATTTTATCTCTAGGCTTATCTTAGATCTCATTAAAAAAAACTGCAAAGTAATGCAAGTAATTTGACATTTTAACAGCATCATAGTTACTTACAAGTACAGGTTTATATTACATATGACTTCTCCAGATGATGTTGAGAGCACTTTGCTACATATCTGATAATTACTTTCTGGGGCAGCACAAATGGTCTATTAGATGGATGCCAAGTATGAAAGGAATTTAAAAGTTCAGAGCATGGCAGGTGGAAAGCAGCTGGAGACAACTTGCTTTCACACAGACAAACACAGATAGACTTCTTCTATTAACACCCATATGGTCTTAGATTTCTATCACATACTTCAGTTTAAGAAACTTTCTCTAAGATCCTTTCACCAGAATTTAAGACTCTTGAGCCCAGTTCTTGCAAAGGCTTCAAAAATGACAAAGAGAATTTTGAGACAAAAGAGCACTGGAAACTTAATGTGTCTCTCTCTCTCAGTGATCTACTTTAAATTAAATTCTAGCCATGCAAAAAGGAAGCTGCAGACCACACCATGGCAACCTATGCAAGCAGGCAGATGTTTGAAAGTTGCATCAATGTGATTATCCTGCAACTCTTTTGCACTGCAGTATTCTTCATTCAATTTCCACTAATACACGCACACGCACAAACATGTGTGTGTGCGTATGTGTGCACGCGTGTGTACATGTATATTTATATATAAAAGGGAAGCAGTAAGCTCCCTCCCATATTTGGCATACCAGGTGCTTTGACAAAACACCTAATCATTCCCCTGGCTCAACTGACAAGGGAGCAGAGCTTGTGGCTTAGAGGTTTATATTCCTGCCTAACATGTAAAATAGCCCAAATCCCAGTACGTGTATGGCTAGCTGATAAGAGCTAAATAGCTTGAAATAGATCTATACTAGTCTCCCTTCATTTACATTTACATTTATTGTATTTGTATCCTGCT
>JAPKID020004920.1:0-11411 GCA_026931265.2 Tropidonophis doriae | reverse complement strand
GCCTTTTTGGGGTTTCAAAAGTCGTCTTATACGCCGGAATATACGGTATGTATGCATTGAATTCTCAGACTTAAATGCATAGAAGAATGTGAATGAAATGGATACAACTGATAGACTTGTTTAAAGGTGACTCAACTTTTGCTAACTGTGGTTCCCAACTGATGCAGACATACAAGGGCAGGGGATGTTTCTCCATCTCTGATTTAGAATGGCTTTTGTTGTTTTGCAACTACTTTCTGAAAAAGGTTTACATTGGCAAGAGAATATCTAGAAAATAAAAGGGACAGTGGGGCAGTATTCAGGATTTACAAGTATTTATTGGGTTGTTCATAGCTTGAAAATTATTTGGAAAAAATGTTTTAGATCTTATTCAAGTGAAACCTATTCCTGCCTCTCATATTTGGGAAAAAAAGCATCCTAAATAATAGCAATGTGCTACCTGAAATTTAAAAGAATTGTTTCAAATACTGCTTCAATTAGAAATAGCATTGTTCTGTAGCCATCTGCTGGGGAGGGGTTGTCATAAAAATTAAAAGGGGGCAGAATCAGGACAAAAGCCTCTACTTTTTATACAGGCATTGAGAATTATACACTTTGTGTGCAGAAGCTATTTGTCTCTCAAGAGTTGGAAAAGAAAACTGCACATAGGAAATGTTAAATGTAATGAACTTATTGTAGCCTGTTTTTATGGTAGAAAGTATTTTATTTATCCAAACAAGACTCTTGGATATTCCTTTGCATACTGTAGTTGAACCACAGACTTCTATAGTTAATAGAAGCCACATCCATCTGTGGGTACTAGAATTAAAATTTCTGCAAAATATCAGCAAAACCCAGAATGTTTCCTTTTCAGGGAATACTTCCATTTTCTTGAAAAGTTCAGTTCTGACTCATGGTATTCTATATCCTTCATGTAGCTAAAACCATAAAACCAGAAGTATGGCTACTTTAGATTTTGGTGAGGCTTAAGTATTTAGGTCTTTCTATGATAACAGCAAAAGCTGTATTTGTTGGCTTGATTTGCATATACACAATATCTTCATTACTTTCTCAGAAGTATGACTACCTACAGAATGATGCTAGATCAAAGTTTTACAGTCCAAGCAGTGCAGTGGCAGGTTCTGATCAATGATAAAAATATAGATTGCTAGATTTCAGGTAATTAGAAAATATGACGGAATTACAATAAAACTCTGCAAAACCCACTATTACTCCTTGTTCTTATATTTTGAGGTTTTTTCTTTTTTCTCATTGTCTTTATAACTTTCTATAATGAAACAGTCAAGAAAAAATGTCTACAAGTTTTGTTTCAACTTGCTTCATTCCTCAGCCAAATTTATACCACAGCTAAATATATATCTGGTCTATTTCAACCATGACATTGTGCTTCTCATTTTCCTTTGGATGGCGTTGTCAAGCTTTATTCTATTGCCCTCCAATTATGTGGGGCAATAATTTCCAGTGAACTTGACTTAATGTCCCATAAATGTCACACATGTTCTTTGTTTTCTATATCTATGTTTTTCGATATCAATGCTTCTACTCAACTATCAGACTTTTTTTAAACCTCTGGTTTATAGTGCTATTCAGGTAGTCCTTGATTTACAACCACAACTGAGCCCAAAATTCCCTTTGCTAAGCAAGACAGTTAAGTGAGTTTTGCCCCATTTTATGACTTTTCTTGCTACAGTTAAGTGAATCCCTGCACTTGTTAATTAACAATGTTGTTAAGTGAACCTGGCTTCTCCATTGACTTTACTTGTCAGAAGGTTGCAAAAAAATAAAATAATAAAAATCACATGTTACAATGACAAATGGGTTTATACATTTTTTTTCATCCATTCAGTTTTGTCCAATTCTCAGAATATCTGGATAAGTCCCTTGGCAAGGTTTTTCAGAAGTGGTTTATGCATTAGAAGTGGTTTATATATTAGTCATTAATTTAGAAGGAAGAGTCATAATAAGATAAAATGTTTTATAATATTTTAAGCGCTACCTTAGGAATGCCTGAGAAGTTATATAAAAATATCCATATAAACAGAAAATCCTCTGATTATTACAATTTTCCAACTATAAAATGGCAGCTGCCTCCAGATATGACATGCATTTAAACAGGAGAGCTCTGCAGAGGATCTATAGTTAAGATAATTTTGCACTTGTAACACTATCATGATGGCAATTTCCAAAAAAAGCTATGTAGTAGGGAAATGACAAAGCAAAATGAGCACAAGACACAGGCCTCATCACTGCTGATGGCAAATCTGGTGTTTGAGATAGTGTTTTCCATGAGTAATGCAAGTGACAAGATATAATGCCTATAAATCTCAGCCTGCTTTGAAAACCCCAGCTGACTTTTGGCAGGTCATTAATATTATAAAAGTACCTAGGTTAGCATCTATATTACCTTGAATCTTTTGGGAAGAAAGATTGCAGAAATACCATAATAAGCCTCTCCGCCCCCCTTCAAAAAAAGATATAATGTTCTCAAATGTTGGTCTGCAACATCTCTAATTTCAAGACTGTACGATCAATTGTCAGAAATGCTGGAAAGAGAAGAACCACAACTACTGTGGGCAAAATTGGGAAGGATGGCTAAATGATATAGCAATACAAACAATAAAGGTTTGTGCAGGCCTATCAAGCAAATACTTCCAAAGTGGGAAGAAAAAATAGCATTGCTATGCAAATGGTCCATTGAAGGCTTTAGTTAGATGATTAGAGAATTAAAACATTCTTCTAACTTTGAAGGAGTTTTTTTCACAGGCAAACAACTCCCAAGAAGCTGGGAAAAAGACTACTATTTGACATTCCTACCCAGTTGGATGTTGTGAAGAAACATCCAATCCATTCTTTGGTTGAAAGATTGCTGTTTTGAATCGTGTTAAAAATCCATAGCTAAGCAATCACATCTGTAACCCTTGGTGTCTTCAGTAAGGATTATTTAATTCAAAAATAACAACTGCTGTGTTGTTAGAAAAGTGTACCCATGCAATACTTTGCATCAGTGCTCAGGAATCTCTATCCATTTCCTGGCTGATTTCCTGATAGGTCATTTGCACATGATTAAATAGTGCTTAGTGTTAGTCTCATACATTCTTGAAAGATGAAGTCAGATAAAGTGTCTGCTGTATAAATTATTCTTTTCCCTATTTGAAAATATCTTATTGCCCAAAACCATTCAAGATCAAAAAGCTAGGAGACTTTGGAAAGTTATCTAGTTTGTGGTTTACTTTATAAAAAAACCCCATCAGTATAAATCTCCCCTCCTTGGACATACAGCTCAAAAAGTTCTGCAACTTGTTAATTCTTGTCATTTCCGTAATAATTTATATTTTTAAAGTCCATCGAGTCAGTCACCAATCAGACAGACAATAAGCCGACTTCTGGACAGACTTGAAAATAGGTACAGCAATAAAATGAGTTTGTCATGCTAACTGCTAGTTGTCAACATCCAGAATAACATGCCCTAGTGATTTTTAAAGGGTTACCACAACATTTCTCTTGCAGTAAGGGTCTCTCATCAAAGCATTGCCTTCTGTTTTCACTTACAATATAGAACGGTCATTACTGATTCCCAGTTCCTAGCTCTGCATAATTATTTTGTTCTCTATTATGTTTTTAATGTGGAATAATGTTTTGTTAAGAAAAATTAAATGTACAGGGCTTTGAGAGATAGCATAGAAATTGAATAAATAGATTAAATAAGTAGATCAGTTATCATCTGCTATAGAAAATAATTCTGCTAACACAGAGAGGAACACTACTATTATTCATAAAATACCATCTGTGGGCCTGATGTTGTGCAAACTGTTGTACGTCATTTCCCAACTATCAGAACTGTGATTGGAACTAAGCAATAGTATTTCAATTGCGTAGGTATTTGCTATTTCTACTTGGGCAATGTTTAACAATAATTTCTAAACATGAGGGGCTGATTTTCATGAATTTTGCTTCATGCATTTTTGGAAGAAAAAATGCAGATTTTTAATTTAAATGTAATTTTACAGGGAAAGTCCTTTATTTTTAACTGTCTGAAACCTTAATGATCATGTTTAATTTTCACTTTAAGAGAATAATAGTATTTATCTTGTAACCAATGTATTCTTGAATGCCATTCAAACTCTGCTGTCTTAGAAGAAGGGGAAACATTTCATCTAGGAGGCAGGTTCTGATGGCTATTGTAGTTAAGCTATTGATATTTGTTTACAATGGGTATTGATATTAAACTAAACCAATAGCAAAGCAAAACAACTTGTGGTACCACATTTTCTAATAAATTAATAATTTTACTTAGTATTCTATATTATAGGGGAAGACTAACACTGTACAATTTTTCCCTTTATAACATTCACCATTTGTTTCATTTACTTCTGTAATAGTCTTCATTGAAAATTATGATGTGCTAGGAAGGGTTTTAATCTCCTGATCCTTTTTGATGACCTTTTCTGCAGTGTTTTTAATTACAACAGAGATTTACACACATTCTTGTAGCTCTCTTTAAATTTTCAATACAATTTCCATTTGAAACTAGTAAATAAAAGTGTATTTAAAGTGAGGAAAGTAAATAATGCAAATATTCTTCAGCTGTAAGGAAGCAACCAGATCACATTAAAAAAAATCATCTATTCTGCTTAGCACACTGGCAGATTGGAAGGAAATCATACTGGAAATTGTATAATAGAAGTTTGCAAAAATGCTGTAAATCACTTGACAGTGCCATTCAGTTTGTAGCTACCAGTCTAAAACCTGAAATATTTAAGACAGCCAGAGGGCAGCAGATTGCCAATTATTTATTATTGTATTTTCATTGCACAGGTGAGGTGAATTTTCCATCTCAAGCATCTAAAGTTTTATAAACATTTAAAATTACAAAGAGGCAATCTTTGAATTCTAGGCCTTTGAGATTTTTCCATTTCTAGCTATTGCTCATTTCAATATTTAATTTGAAAATAACAAATTCATAAGATTCTAGTTGATATTAAGTAAATTATCAAGCATGTAAGTTAAGTGGGGGTGGCAAGACTTTGCTAATACTTGTTTGCCTGCAAGTATTCAAATCCTGGACCTCTGCCTTAACATCATTATCTTTAGCGCCGCAAGCTTTGGTCCATAACTCAAATACTCTTCTCTAAGGATTAAATGAATATCATTAGTCATTAAATAGCAAATATGGCAAAGAAAGTAGTCAGACAGAGCTCCTACACATCTAATCATCAAATGCTTTTTTACAATCTTACTCCACAGTGAAACAGCAGATGTCTATTAAGACTTAGCTTGTCAGTGTTACGTTAAGCAGAATATATACATTTAAAAGTCCAACAGATGTGCCTGCTATTCTGAGAAGTTACACACACAGCCTATTAGTCCTTTTCCTATTTCTACGATGTAATGACAAGCTCTACTGATTCATTAATGAGCAGAGGACACTCTCTATATTCCTATGAACATTTTCTTTTATTATAGCATGTACCCCCGGGATTTCTGATTCTGAAAACCATGTTTTGTGTTGAGCCTAGTCAAACTAGGATCCAGAGCTATATTATGAACTGCAAGGCTCCTTTTAAACTCAGAGGGAGAAAATGACTAGACACTGATTTTCATCAACGTCTTGATTTATGACGCTGCTCCGAATTCACATGTCTCCAACAGCTGAATCATCATTAAATTATGCATTCCCATTTGGAAGAAAAGCAGGAAAGCTGCAGGCCCTCTTTCCCCTGAACACAAGGAACAGAAAGGGGTTTAATTAGGTAACTGGATGATTTGGAAATAAGATCAGACCTTGACCTGGGTGGTCTTCTGCGTCTCCTGCTGCCTCATGTTAAGACCACAAGCTGTACATGTACAGACCTGTTTACATTTGCTCAATTTGCTTAAATTACATTTCCATTCATTATCAAAAGGCCATTCCAACTGAGGGAAAAGGTATATCATATATATCATATGGTTGTGCCTAGAACTAGTCAGGACAAGCCCATTGGATCCTGCATTATGAGGTTACATATCTGGCTGTGCACTGATGAATCAAAGAGGAATCTTCCCTTCATTATGTGGAAATGATATTTGGGAGGGAGTTCCTGTGTACCACTCAATGCCTAATTTTTACCTTTCTGCAAATGGGAGAGAACATTGCTTTTTATCTCAGTAAGTAGCCAGTTGCTTCAAAGCTTATAAAATGCTTTTTCAATCAGCAAATGCATAGAACGAGGCAGTCAGCAAATGGAAGCAGATGAAGTGTTTTTCTACTCATTGTTAAACAATCTGTTCTGGTAATAGAAATCCTAAAGTATACTGCAACTACATTTAAGCATACCACTCATTTGCCTTTCATGAAAGTAGCAAGAAGCACATATAGGTTCCAGCATATTTGATACTGTGCTATATATCTGTACTAAGCTTTATTAACGATTTCAACACTATTTTAACACTATTGCATTAACTCAGTCTGTTATCAATAATGTGGTATCCTGTCCCTGTGAATGAAACCACAGCCAGAATGGTAGGCATTTGGTGATCTGGATAGGATAAAGAGCTATTCTGGGACAAATACTGAGTAAGCATCTTTTCATGCCAAAACAGTTCAAACTTGGCAAAGTATTGTTATAGACAAGTAAAGATTTTCAAAATTGTCTTAAAAGGTTGAAAAGGAACAATGGCAGAACTTCAAAAGCCTGATGGTATCCAGTTGTGTCTGGAGTTGCAAGGCAACTTTCCCTAAAAATAAAAAAGGTTGGAAACAAGCAGAGTTGGCGGAGAAATCTGACTCCACCCATGTTTATTTTCTGAGAAGAACTTTTATGTTGTTTTCTCTGAAGGGAGGTGCTGTAACAGCATTCGCAACTACGCTTGTACATCTATTCTGTGCAATGTTTAATCACAAATCATTGATTAGGTTAATAAGACTCTTAGGAAAATTCATGTTCATAAAATTATTTCCCAAGGACAAATATTCAAAGCACTTCTTGGAGGGAAAGCCTTCTAAAATCATTTCAACAAATGAACAAATCCTTGTTTCTTTCACAGGAGTGACAATGTTACTGGGAAATGTTACCCCAATTGTCTGTATCAGGATCAGAAGTTAGGGTGACCTATTCTCTGTCTGGAATAAAAGCAAGGCAAGTCAGAGGGAATGATTTCAGCTCCCACTATATTCACAGCCAAGCTGAACTTTAGCAAATAATAAATGCAGTGTTAAAAAAAATAAATAACAGTTGCTGATTGGAGCAGCTGGTGATTTATTCTATTCTGTATGGCTCTTTGTATTTCCAAAATTCATCGGATTGCATATTTGAGGCGAGAAAACAGAAGACTAAGTCACAGGGTTATTTTGGCTACCCGATAAATAAAGGCAGCTATTATATTATCGCTATCTGGGGCATAATTTTCTACAATAACACCCTCCATCTCACCATGCTTCTGTGCAATTAGCCACAATTAAAGCCCAACTGCTCTCCCAATTAAAGTTTCCACTGTTAACAAGCAATGGTCAATACCATATTTTGCTATTAGGCTACCAGCCATGTGCAGGAAAAGCTGAACTTTAGTCAATCGTTGCTTTTGGGTGAACCAAAGAAGTTGCCCCCAGCACTCTCTTTGCCAATGGCTTCATTTCCTAGCAGCTGCTCTTCTCGCTGTCAAAAGGTTAGCTAAAACCAAAGAGACACTGCAAGAAAGTAGAAAACACCAAGGGATATTATTGAATAGCTCAGGCATTTGATAGTATTTGAGTTAACCACAGGTTCCACTTCTGCTGATGCATAGAGTTTTCAGTAATTAGTCACTGGATTGAGCTCATTATTTATAGTTTTTTAAAGTCATTGCCGTTAGGCCACAAAGCCAGGAAACAAAGAATGGATGCTTTTTTAAAAAAGGACTGGCTTTTTGTTATATTGATAAGATTCCATTTTGTTCCAGTCACAAGGGAGATTTCCTGGTGTAGGGCTAGGCCAGAATTTGGAAATGTTTTCAAGACATATAATCAATGACCCTAGGTGAGGCTGAACAAGGAAGGCTGTGTGCTGTCAAGGTATGTGCCTAAATCAGAAATGGATCTGGTAAGAAAAATCTTGTGTGTTGAAAGCAAACACTCTTGTGTGAATTTTGTTCCAAGGAACTGTTTATCAGTAGAAAGGGAGATAGAACATTGAGCAACAAAGATTGGGCAATAAGAAAAAAGCACAGTGAGAAGCACAAAAGGATACTGGTGTTGAGCTGAAACAGATAGTGGTCAGCCTACTAACTCAAGTCCAAATTTGTCAAATCACAATTTGTCTACTGGACATCTAAGTGCAAGTTATGAAAAGTCTGTGTGGACGTACATATTGTGCTAAACCATAATATCTTATCTTATATGAACTCAGCCACTGTGATTTATAAACCATGGTTTATGACTCAGTATATTGGCGAACACAGAAATAAATGAACCAATTTATTAATTCCACCAGCTGACAGGGATCCATTTTGCAGGCACCAACATTGTTCTTTTTATGAGACATCTACATTCAATTTTCTACGGTAAGATCAAACGTAACAGTTAAATAAAAGGATAAGTTGCAAAACTGAAATAAAGAACTAGAGGTAAACTATGACAAAGTGACACAATAATCATTCTCAGTAATAAAGATAACAAGAAATGGGGGGGGGGGGGGAAACAACCTTTCAGAATAAAACAGCCTTAAAAGCCTATTTAAAAGGAAGCAAAAGAAAAAGAGAAAAAAAATAAGAAATACCCTCTTGGGAAGATATTCCATATGAAAAGCCCCTTTTCATAGCAATACTATAAAAGCAACTGATGTAGAGAATAATGGAAAATAATCATTGGGGATGTTTCTGTTTCCCTGCATTTACTGTTGCTACACTGCTTCTTTTACTTTTTTTCCAATGTAATAAAGAAAACAAGCTAAGCAACAAACAGCAGACCTGTACAGCTATAATGATGAGAAAGCATAGGTCACTTAATTTTTTAACAACAAATAATTAATCTCTGACAGCCTACTATAAAAAAAGGAAACATGGGGAATTATGCAGAAAACTCAGTATTCTAGCCGCATTACACATGGCCTATTGTAGCTAACTTTCAACAGTTCAGACAGAAGGCAATTAGACAGAAGGAATTTTGGACTTGTTGCAACACTCAAGTTGGCATAACAGTAGCTGAAGAGCTGGTGTTTTCATCTTTAAGAAGCCATTATCTTCTAAACCAACTTAAATATACACCTGTGTATTATCTGTTATTTTAAAGCAGAGAGGAATATTGTTTAGGGGGAAAAGTCAAGGGAAGACATAGTAGTCGAGTTCCCAAGGAACTTTTTAATTCTGCGAATACATTTTAATTTTACATAGTAATTACTAAAATGTAACGCAAGCTTCTACACGCTTTCTCAAAAGAAATTCCTATTGTTTTAACAAGGTGACCTTCTTTGTAAGTTTAAGTTGTGATTAGCCGAAGGAAACACTATGAATTCAATAAGAAGTGGATAGAAGATTGCAGCTTCATGTCCTAAATATACTGAACTGCTAATAAGCTCTATTTGTATGGGTTCTTTATTTTTATAAAGTATAAATGGATTTGATTATCACTTTTTGTATATGGTCGGTCATCCATCCATCCATCCATCCATCCATCCATCCATCCATCCATCCATCCATCCATCCATCCATCCATCCATCCATCCATCTCTCGTTTAGAGTTTGTGATAATGAACCAGAAAAGGATAGATGATTTTGAATGATTGAAACTTGTTACTTCAGGTTGTTTTAATGAATGAATTGTTGAATTATGAGCTCTGTAGAATTGTCTTGTAAAACAACCGTCATAATAGTATTAAAAAAAAACAAAATGCTTACAGAAAAGTAATTCTGCAGGTTTTAAAAATAGCAGCCCTATGTTTTATAATAATGTTAGATCAAACCTAATGAGAGCTCAAGATACACACTGAGCCACAAAAAAACTCCCAAACCACTATATAGCATGGATTTTTTTTCTCAACATCAAAGACATGTACAATTTATTCTAATTCAGAAGGGAGTCCTGTTTTGGAAGTAGTAGTCAGTGGTTAGATAACAATATTTGGTGATATTTCTAAACAGAAAAGGCATCTTTAACTTTGTGTTTGTGCATATTACTGCTTGCTGTATCGGCAGAGAAACTCAAATATTTGTTACACATTGGTTTGATATTTGTAATTTATCTATCTCTATTTCTCTATCTTATTGTGGCTTGGAATGTGAAGTTGAAATTTTTTTTTTACATTCAGCTAAAGTGAGTGACTTTCTACTAAGGCTGCTCATTCTGAATGAAAACAATGATTCTCAATCTAAGTGTATTTATTAAAACATCTGTGTACTTTGTTCCTATTAAGCCTTCATAGGATCACCTGACATAAGATAAATTTTAAATGGATTATCAATTATTAAGTCCCTTGATACTGGGAGGGCTGCCTATTAATTTACGCTGTATTATAAGGTATTTTGAGAAGACCGCTTTATGCTTTATTGAGATCCCTTCTGTCCATCTTAGAAAGTTGTGAGTCTGGAACAGCATTTACATTCTGTAAGTAAATAAATAAATCAATGAAAAAATAAAAGCATGATTGTGGGCTTGCTAGTACATTGTACAATAGAACTATTATTGGGCAAATGTGAAACAAAAACTGTTTTATTTCTGGCATGAAACAAATACATTGTTATTCAGAAATTAAACTGAACCATTCTAGGTAAGTCAAGATTCAGCCAAATAAAACCTGAGTTATCTCTATTGTCCCATATTTTAGATGAAACAAAATCTAGGAAGATCTTATAAGGCAAATAGGGCAACACTATTTGCCTTCATCCCATTTCCTCTTCTTTTTTGAATGGCCAGTTTAAATTCATGTGTGCTATAATCCAAATAATCTATGGTTCCTCTCATCAGTCTTCTCCACACTGTTCCTGCTTTCCCTTAGCAGATGCACACTGTTGATGGTCTTGCCATTTTCCTATTGTTCTCCACTTTGGAAAATTCTGCCCATATGTTTAGTTTTTTCAGTTTGTAAGATCAGCAATCTGGCAAAAGTCCTTGACCAAACATGTACTTTGATCCAAAAATATGACACCTGAAAATTGCTACTATTTTTCAGAGTATAAGACGCACCTTTTTTCCTCTTAAAAAAGGCTGAAAATCTGGGTGCGTCTTATACATAGAATACAGTATTTTTTTGCCTCCCGAAACCCTACCCCCTTCACCAAAATGGCCGTGCATAGGCTAATGGAGGCTTTCAGAGACCTCTTGGGGGCTGGGGAGGAAAGAAATGAGCAAAGAATGGGCCATTTTTTGCCCCACCAGCAGCACTCTATAAGCCTCCATAAGGCTATGTATGCAATTTTTTGGACAAAAAACCAGCCACTTTTCGTGAAAAATGGACCATTTTTTT
>JAPKID020004919.1:0-11412 GCA_026931265.2 Tropidonophis doriae | reverse complement strand
CATTCTGGACTAGCTGCAGTCTCCGAGTGCACCCCAAGGGGAGCCCCATGTAGAGAGCGTTACAGTAATCCAATTGGATTAGTATGCCATCCTTGCTGGTTTTCTGATACTGTTGCCACTTGTATATACCCACATGTTAGGTTGCTAGTAGCAGCTCTCTGTGTTACACACAACACCTGGCCATCTTTATAAGATGCATAAATAGCCAAAATATCAATTCCCTAGCTTTACTGTAGCATTCCTACGAAACAAACAGTAGAAACTCGTGGGATGGAAAACATCCTAGGAGATAGACATTATTTATACACCATCATCGATATATGCATACTCCAGTTTGATTTATTTATAAAATGGATGATTCATTGATACTTTTTGTGCAGTAGCTGCTTAAATATTAATGACTTGGAATACCTGACAACATATAAAATTTACCTCCCTGATGATACAAGACTGAATGTAAAAATTTAACAACAGACAATAAAAGGATACATTGCCATAATTTTTATCTTTTCCTCGCCACTTGACATCAGTACTCTTTTTTTTTCCAGCTTCAAAGGAAAGTTTATCTTGGTCAATAAAACTGAACTATAAAAAAGAGCAGCTGCAAGGAAGGTGCAATGAAAAATATTTAATGATGGTGGTTTTTCTGCTTTGATCTCTAGATATTATAACATTCATTCATAATATCAGCCTTTATAAATCAGCTATGAAGAAGTACTGGTCAAATACTTTTGCCAAATCAAATAACAAAAATATATGATTAACAATATTCTTATTTCAAAAGGCCAAGGGAGTTAACTGAAAATTCTACTACACAACCTATTAGTTGAAATACATATTATTATGGGGGAAATGTCCACAGAAGATGCAGCCAGATACCCTAAGATACTTAGCAGTCTTCTTATATAATTGGTTATTTTTGCATGCCACCTTTAAAAATTGTTTTGCTTATAAGATGATTTCCTACCAACAAGACAATGAAGGAAATTAATTATTGTGATTTGATTTTTTCATACTTTTAGTTGTTAATTTTTTCAAAAGCAGTCATGGTCCTGGTTCTGATCCATTTTTTACACTGGGCCCCTTCAATGTCCAAGTGTAGCTCTTGGTCCCCCAAACTACAGATCCCAAACCAAGCTGTAATACAATAAATTTGAACTTCTCCATTTTATTCCATGCCCTCACACATTAAGTTTCCTATGAGAACCATTCCTTATTATCGTGGGAAAGATAATCCATATGAACAGACACACACCATAAAATGCTGCTGCTTTCCTAAGCTACTGCCAAAAAATAGAAAGCAAAATTTCAAGACAGGAAAAGAGAATGAGAGCCTAAGCATATGGAGCCAAGAAGGAATTTAAATAATCATATAATACAAATAAAATCTAGGCTTAACTGCATTACAATTTCAAGGAAAAACTCTACCATGTATGTGCATTCCATTCTATCTCCAAATTATATAAGCCTCTATACGCTTTGCATTCATACTTCATGCAACTCTACGATATAGAGCAAAGCAATAATTTCAAAGTGTCTGAAAAGGCTCAGGAACTTCAGAAAAAAGAAAAATAAGGTGCCCAGGGTCATGTCATGATAAATAGCAATAGCACTTAGACTTATATACCACTTCATAGTGCTTTACAGTCCTCTCTAAGCAGTTTACAGAATCAGCATATTGCTCCCAGCAATCTGGCTCCCATTTTATTCACCTCAGAAGGATGGAAGGCTTAATCAATCTTGACTCAGGATCAGTCAGGATCAAACTCCAGGATGTGGACAGAGTTAGTCTGCAATAATCACTTAGCAATGCCTTCAGAGGTTGCTGAAATACAGATCCCAATATCCCACCCAATTGGCCATGCTGGTTTGGGGTACTAGGGATTACTCTTCAGTAAAAAAAAAAGCTGAAATTTCCCTTATCCTTGATTTAGCAAAAGGTGGAGCAACTGAAATGACTCATAAATGTTTGATGTATGCTGTAATTATTTTTCCTAAAAGTAAGCTTATAGTTGTATTTTCACTTTGGTATAAAACACATGCATTTAAAATGTGATATTCACTTATCAAGTCATAGTTCATGCATATTTATTTAAAATTTTAATTAAAAAATGTAAAAATAATAGCAGTAAAGGAGTAAAACAATGAAAATTAACAGCAGAAGTGCAATAATATGAAATTAAAAGGATGAGCGGAGGGGGCACAGGAAGTGCAGGGGGGAGATAGAGTCAAGTAGCTAGTCTAACAGCCACCTTCATGATCAAGTGCTTTCCTGCTTTGTTTGAGAATGATCATGAACAATCTCTGGGATTTTTTGCAAGCTCAATTATTGAAATAAAGTATGTGTCCCATTTTTAATATCTTGATTATGGGAATCACCTTGATTTTTAACAGTTAATCAAAGTCTTCCTCTTTTTATCAATTTTGATATTACTCTTTTGTGAATATGTGTTTACTTCACTGATGCTACATTATGCAAAAAGGCAAAACTCACTTGTAATAGCGTTCCATGAACTGCATTCTGTCGTATACAAGGTTCAGTGCTATCTGGAAGGCCAGCTAACAAAGAAGATACTGTCTGTGGCACCAGATTTAGCATAACAAAGGGAACAAGGGCTCTTCCAGCTAGTTCACGTGAACGGTACACAGGAGAGTTACCACATCTAGAAGTCAGGAGACAGAAAGGCAGATTTTTTCAGATCTCATGCACACGCAAGATATGTCAAGAACAATATTTATAATGAAATATTCAAGAAAATGTTTATGAAAACCTTACAAATGTATACATTCCATCCTAAAATGATTTGTGAAATGCATAAATGGTTTATATACATAGCACTTATCATCTTTGATAAACCTTATCAGATATGGGGATTATAATAATAGCTTTGATTTGAACTGACTGAAGCTTTTTGTTGATTTCAGTTTCCATACTTCTAGTGTGCCACAAGATGGCGCTACTTGAATTGTATTTTAATTGTGTATTTTATTTATGTGAGTTATACTCACCTGAAACCTATGCTTTTCACCACAGAAATATACTGGTGATTAATATATAAAGACTCCCATTCAATATGTCAACTTAAGAAAAAATGTTTATATCACAATTCCTACCTAACAATAAATGAATGACACAATGATAAAGACAAGTTCTACTAAGATATGGCAGCTGACCTAAGTTCAGCTAGGCAGATGACACCAGTTAGAGGTAGGGAGAGACAAAACTCCCTTTTAAGTGGTATTTTTATTTTAAAAGTAATCTAAGATAAAAATGTCCTTATAGCCAAAATAATTTTGTTTCCTGTGAAATGGATACAGAACAAGAATCCCCGTAGCCAGGACCTGCTGTTGAGTTGCTACCAATTTCCTGTGTTGGACTTCATAGAACAAAAAATAACTATTATCATTCTACATGAATGATAATATGATTATATTTTTTGCTATTTAATAATTTATTTATAATACAGGGAGTCCTCGACTTACAACCGTTTGTTTACTAACCATTTGAAATTACAACAGCACTGGGAAAAAAGTGACTTATGACCATTTCTCATACTTACGACCATTGCACATTTCCATGATCATGTGATTTACATTTGGATGCTTGACAAGTGGTTCATATTTATGATGGTTACAATGTCCTGGGATCATGTGACCAATGTCTGTAACCTTCTGACAAGCAAAATCAATGGGGAAACCATATTCATTTAATAACTGTGTTACTAATTTAACAACTGAAATGATTCACTTAAGAAACTTAACAAGAAAAGTTGTAAAATGGGGCAAAACTCACTTAACAGATTTCTCACTTAGCAACATAAATTTTGGTCACAATTGTGGTCATAAGTCAAGGACTAATTCTGTATGGGCAATCTTCATTTTAATGGTTGGACCATATTTCATTTAGAGGACCTCATTATTTTGTACATACTTTCAAATCAGTAGAATTATAGGTTCAGTATACAACTTCTGAAAAAATGATCCTTATTGGTATGAGATACATGTGCTCCTGATTCTGCTTGCACCACCAACACATTAGAAAAATAGTCACTAAAGTATGAGGTACACAATGCTAACACAATATTGCACTTGCTTTAATGTAGGCATTCCTCCCATTCATTTATTGGCTTATTTGTTGAAATGCATACTACGTGGAAATAAAATGAGCAGCTTAGCAAAAGGATTAATTAAAATAAGTAGCATTTTATCACAACAGCGCAATACAATTTCTCTTAAAATGCTTCCATATTTAAGCTGTATTATCCCTATTTATATTTAACAGGTTCTTGTAGATGTTTCTTTTCAAATACAATTAACTCTGACATGATTGCTAATGTTTAGTTTCTAATTAGCAGTAACTGTACACTCAAAAATGCCATTTTTTCTCTTCACAATCATTTATAAATGATGATTTCCCAAAGGAATCTGGCTTCAGTTCAGGAGAAAGAATGGAAAATGGGAACAGTGCCAGTGTTTGTGACTGCCAGATATTTTGTCAAAAGGTACTTTCCAAAAGCATGATTCAGTGAGCTTTTTTTTCATAACCACTCTAGCTACATTCCATTTAATTGCATTAGTCTCATTTCACTAACATAATCAAATACACACCATAGGTCAAGTAACTTGATTTAGTGTGTTTTATTAAAGACATTTTTAAACAGAAGCATAAGCATTCAGAAATCTAAAATTATTTATTACATAATGACAAATTAAATACAGGTGTGAGTATAACAGTATAATGCATTAAGGAAAAACTAAAATAATTTCAAATTAAGTGCTTAATACTGCAAACACAGAGCTATATAAAGCAGCTCTTTATTCCATGTCATGCCTCTCACAAATATCAAATTAAACAATATATGGCCGTGCCTGAATATTTTTCCCTTTTTTTCCTATGCCAGTTCTTTCTCATTCAGTTCTATTCTCAAGCTCAATTTACTGAGTTTATTTATTATAAAATCTTTTGCTTCTAGAACTACAAAGAACCAAGCCAAGAAGGCGGAAAGCTTCTTTTTCCATGCATGTTGCCTTTCCTCCAAGAGAAGGAGTTACCCTTCTCTTTGGAGTCATACTCAAGGGTGCTTAAATCTGGCCTGTGGGGCCGACATGGTAAAGGACTGGCCAGCAGTGCCTCTGGCAGCCAAAACTGGGTGCTGCAAGAGGCTGTGCAAGCCGAAAATGGGCTGCGCCTACCCACCCCATTCCCAGCTCCCCCCATTTTCAGCCTGCATAGCCTCTTGCAGCACCCTGCCAGCCAAAATGAGTTGTGGAAGGCCATGCACAGCCCACACACCCCATTTTGGCTGGCAGGGTGCTGCAGGAGGTCATATCTCCCATCTCCGCACACACCTGGCCGGCCCACAGAAAACTACAATGCTGATCCAGCCCTTAAAGAAATGCAGTTTGACACCCCTGCTCTAGACATATAAACAGGTCCTGTACACCTAGGCAAATTTGCAACTTATTAGAAATTGTTTTAGACACAATCAAGTACACATTTCAATTGTTTATTTGTTTATTATACCACCCATCTCATGGATACAATGACTCTGAGCAGCTTACAATAATAATTGCTTCTTTAAGTTAGATGGAGGAAGATATAGTTTGTACAACCTTTTGGATTTATTTACCAAAATGAGATTCTAGGCATACAAAGTTGTGAACAAAGAGCCCCTACACAACTGGCCTAAATGTAAATATGCTGCCCCACAATCTTTTTAGGTAATTTTTAGGATATTTCCGGGTGGTTTTAATAAAATGTGGGTTTTAGCACAAGGTTTTAGCTTCAATTGTTTTTAAATTTTATATTATTGTAACTGTATGTATGTGTTTTTCCCTTGTGCGCCGCCCCGAGTCCCTTGTGGAGATGGGGCGGGATAGAAATCTAAATAAAACTAAAAACTAAACTAAACTATCTAAAGAGCTTTACCCTTTCACAAGAGTTAAATGACAAATAAAAAATGAAATGTGGATTATTCTTGCTAAATACATTTAACATTTAATTGGATCTCTTTTTTAAAGTATCCATAACTTCTTGGGGGAGGGGTTCTCTCTTCCTCAATGATCTGGATGAAATTCAGAGGGAATCTGATTTATCATTAAAAGATGAAGTGTGCCAAATTTCAAGCAACATGCATCAATTGTTGGTAGTGAGACTATGAAATGAAAGTTGGAGCTCCCAAAAAGTACAGAAACCAAGCAACCAAGCATAAGCAACAAACAAAGTCAATTGCATACAGCACTAATCAGGAGACAACCTGTAGCAAAACTATCCTGGATTTTGTTATCTGTATTGTATTATCTGATAAAAAAAACCCTCATTAATCTTTAAGCACAATTGTTTCATCTCTGCTAGAATATTGGTTTCAATAATTTACAGGGGAAAGAAGGGAGGAAGGTTATAGCTCTCTAGATACAAGTCTCTAGTGAAGTGGAATGGAGAAATACATTTCATTATTTTCCAGCAAGGAATTCCACCTTTTGATTGCTCCTGTATTCCCCTCAACTATTCTTTGTCCGAAACATAAATTTATCAAGCAAAAGTAGAAAGAAAAAAAGGCGTCACTGCATAATAGTCCAGCAGATGTAAACAAGTCATAAAACTTCAGGTTGGGTTGCCTATTTTTGCTTCCTTGTTATTAAAGTCACAAAGAAGTCATTCAACAACAGTGTATCTGATTCTGGAGTTCCTGTCTGTAAAACATACTATTTCCTTCTGGCAGTTCACAGTAAACATAGGAAATAGTTTGAATTGTCAAATAAAGTCTCCCAAGAATAAAAGGTGCTAGTAGCAACCATGGTTCCTTCATGTTAAAAAAAAAATACCAACGATAACTCTAGACTTAACAAGACTGGATTACAATGAAATCTTATGATCTTTCTTGTCACTGAAACTGACTTGGAAGGTTTTTCTTTTCCCCTGAAAATTACTCTGAAGGGACTTGCCTTTCTAAAGTGAATAAACAAAGCAAATCAGACAGGCTTTATCATGCAACACCTGGAAATTCTTGAGGTAAAAGCATAAATGTTGTAATGAAGTAAATGCTCTGTTTGTGTTGTCTGCATTTAACCTTTGCTTTCTCAGAATAAACTTTAAAGTATGTCATGCCTGAGCAGGAAAAAAATAAACATATTGCCCACATAAGACTTCCCTGAAATCCTGGTAGCCCTGAAGAATCCTTCTGTTGGCTGAAGAAATATGTCACTTCTCCTAAGATGTCTACATTATACACAATCAAAACAATATACTATATCGATGAAATGCACACCAAACAATTTTCTCTATTCATATCTCTGTAATTTACTATTTTCAGTTTAATTCTCCTTATGCAGAATATACTAACAACCTGATAAAAACCAGGTAAATGTCATGTAATAATTAATTAGTTACCCTTTTAAAGGCTGATTGCGATATAGACTCTACTTCCAGAAGCAGTAGGTCTCTCCATATTTGCTGCTATTTATGGCCTTCCAACTAACTGGAGAAACCTGGTACAGATGAGGAAATCCACCGATCCAAACCATCTCTATATATTCTGATTTAGATAGTATAAATTTATAATACAGAAATCTGTAATAGGGTACAGAGCCTATGAGAGAGAGAAAAGAGAGAGAGAGAGAGAAGACAGAACTGTATTCCTCACTGCCTTTGAACCTAGAAAACCTAGAAAACTGCTGACACACACACACACACACACACACACACACACACACACACACACTTCAATATCTCACTTAGTAAAGCCAGAGTGAATACAATCTACTTGGTAAAGGCTGGCAAGCTTTTTCTCTAAAGAACCAGTTCTAGCTCTCTCCAACTCTGCAAGCATGACTGGCAGGTTTATAAACCAAGGAGGATGGTGCCAGTTCACCTGCAAAGATGCCACTAATAATCTGCCGCCACTGCCATTCCAAACACTCTGCCCCCACCCCTCAGTCCCATTCCTTGCTCCAGGAGCTCAGCTGTGGCTTGGGCCTGACTATCTGCTGCCAACCCACCATTCTATTCTTAGCACAGTCATGTTGTGACTGTGGAATTCTGGCAGTTGGTCTACCCATCTTAAAGTTGTTGAAGTTGGGAAACACTGAACTAGATGTTTATTGCATTTCACGGAGCTCATTTCTCCATACCAATATGAGTTCAATTAGTTTTGTTTTGCAATTTGTAAAAGCCATATGGAATTTATTACATTTTTTTCTTTTTTTAACTCTTTCATTGGTTTTCTTCACAATAAAGGATAATTTGCCTTGAAGGTATTTCAAAACTAATATAAAACAAACAAAAGCAATTGCTTTTTTGTTATAGTTATTTTATTGATATCAACAATAGAAATATAAAGTACATGAGAACCTTACTCAGTGATAGGTGACTTTAGGAAAAACATTACGTTTTCACTGAGGAAAACCCCAAATATACAGATCCAAAACAATGAGCAACAGTGTTGATTCAACAGTCAAGTTTGAATGTGATTATTCACTTTTCCCAATAGAAATTAAGGTTTAATAAACAGTGGAATGGAGTAGATGAGGATGACTCTTCCTCAGCGGAAGATCACATAGTCTACATTTTGTTTTCCATTAGCTCATAAGAATTTTAAGCAATAAACACAAAGAACATGTTATTTACTCCTGATTAAGAGCCTTGTATTTGTTCTTACTGAATAAGAATCTTAAACATGTGTATCACATTTTGCTAAGAGAACATGGAGCCTGCAAACAGATCTATCTTTTAAGATTAAATTTCAAGGAATCTCACTTGGCACTCTCCAATGTTGTAACTTCCCCCTTCCCCCTACATAAGAAGGTTCATCTTGGAGTCGAATAAAAATAGGACTATGCAAATATTCAAGACAAATATAGGAACTATTGAACCATAGGCATTCAAACTGAACTAACCCCATTAGTATTCAAGTCAATCTTAAATGGGATCACTCATTTCTGACTCCCCATAATGAGTTAAAACAAAATGCAACAGATTACAAAGCCACAGAATTACCATTGGAATATTTTGTATATATACATACACACACACACACACACACACATACATACATATATGTTGCATATGACTCAGAAACATATTATCTATTCTACCTGGCACAATCTTAATTTACTTTCTATTTTTAAACAAAATAAAACAGAAGTCAAGGGTGATGCTATTTGCACATTTCTCAAGGTGAAATATGACCTGCCTCAGCAAACAAATAGTGAATCAAGTTGCAACATCCAAATCCACAGTCCATATTTATATTTCTCTCAGTATTTACCAAGTTGAAAAGATGAAAACTCCATGTTTGAAGCATAGTCTAGTTTCACCTAGTTTCAAGCCCCTTCATTAAATATTGGCTCTGCCACCCCTGAAAAACTATTTAGATAAAACATCTTAACTTGCTTTAAAAGGAAAAAGTCATGGTTTTAACTTGACAAATTACTAAGCATTTATTAACATTAATTATTTCCTTTACATATTTTATAACTTCACAATGATGAAAATTAACAGCTTTTGCAATGTTACTTTTGCATTACTTTTAAGCAAATATTGCATATTGGAACTAATGCCAAGTTGGCCTATCAAAATATTTTTCCATTCTTTCTTAATGCAATTTATGAATGAGGTAGTGTGTGGCATAAGCTATAGATTATGACTTAGTGCTGCACGTCATCTGCCTCTTGACAGGAAAAAGTATATTTTTGCCCCTTTGTCCAATGCTACCATTACGCCCAAAAACAAACACATAGCAGGTATTCCCTCTGACAGCCACACAGACTACCCTAAACATTTGGGACTGATTCTCATATGCAGGATGAGAAACATGATATCAAGATAATGGGAAGTGATATGACCACTATATGTTGCACTTCAGTTCTGTGTAAAAGAACACTGAGGAACTGTAGTTTGTAGAAAACATCATACAAAGATCCCTTAATGGAAGCCAATCAGTTTAGCTTAAAGAAGAGAAAAGCTAAGCAGAGACATGATAGCAGTCTTCCAGTATATGATAGAACGTATTATAGGGGAAAGGGAATGAAGGAAAGAGCATCTTTGGGACAATCAGGATCTGGACATCTGAGAATCTCCAAAGACATGCTACATTATACTTACATTTACTAAAAAATAAAAGTTGTAAATGAATGAATGAAAACAGTATTTTAAACTAATGATATTTTTCATAAAAAAATTAACTACGAACTTTCTCAAGGAAAACTAAGCATTAAAAACGCAACTTACCTCAAAATAAGAGGAACAAAGGAAGCCATGCTAAGGGCAGAATATGTGCCATCCATTGGTGATGGATACAGCTTACTCAAGACCAAGAGCAAGAGAAATAAGCCTGGGTGAAGCTTCAACTCTTTAGTTTTACTACATGAAAATATGCAAAGTTTGTCTGAATTATAACATTGCTTCCTCAATCAAATATTCATATAGATAAAGGGCCAAATGTTAAGAATAGAATTTCATAGTCATGGACCAAATTTATTTACTTTTACATGGTTTAAAATGCACACAAGCATACAACCCAAATACATTGCAATAAAAGAACAAAGAATAAAGGGAAGAAACTATATTGAATTCTACTGTGTAAAAAGGTAAAGGTTCCCCTCACACATATGTGCTAGTTGTTCCCGACTCTAGGGGCGGTGCTCATCTTCATTTCAAAGCCAAAGAGCCAGCACTGTCCAAAGACGTCTCTGTGGTCATGTGGCTGGCATGACTAAAAGCTGAAGGCCATGGAACACTATTACCTTCCCACCAAAAGTGGTTCCTACTTTTTCTACTTGCATTTTTACATGCTTTCAAACTACTAGATTGGCAGAAACTGGGACAAGATGGCATTTAATTTCATTGTACGAGGTGCAATGACAATAAAGTAAACTAAACTAAACATATTTTAAAAGCTACTTTTTTCTCTATAGGAAAGCCAAGTCGCAAAACCACCAGTAAAAAAATATATCAATGTGAATTTTGTCTAAAAAAATCATTTTAATGCAGAATGTCATCTTTTTATGTTCAAAAATACGTAAGAATGAAGAGAATAGTTAATTGATTCTAAAAAGGTGCCCAAAAGAATTGTGAGTAATTTAAAAATTGATAAGGGAAAAGTACTTCAGAACTAATCATTAAGGCAACCTAAATTTTTCAGGCTTCCAGACAAAAATACTATAAACTGTAATTTTTATTCAGGCTGACATGAATGCCAAAAAACCCAAAAAGTTAGTTTAGTTTAGTTTATTACATTTATATCCCGCCCCCTCTCCGACTCGGGGCGGCGCACAAGGAAATATTAATATATATATATATATACAAAAATACAAGTACAAAGATTAAAAGCAAATTAACTTAACCCTTGCGCTAAAATCCAAATTTAAAATCAACCAATTTGTTAAGAATTCTGAAGGCAGCAGTATTAGATT
>JAPKID020004918.1:0-11413 GCA_026931265.2 Tropidonophis doriae | reverse complement strand
GCTTTGGGAGGCTTATAGAGTGCTTCTGGGATCGGGGGCAAAAACAAGCAAAAAAGCCCATTTTCACTTGTTTTTGCCCTTCCCAGTCCCCAGGAGCACTTTGCAGGTCTTCCAAACTCTCTGCAGGTCCATTTTTGTGAAGGGGGTGGAGTTTCAGGAAACCAAAAATGCTGCATTCAGTGTATAAGATGCACCCAGATTTTCGCACTCTTTTTGGGGGGAAAGGTGCATCTTATACTCTGAAAAATACGATACATCCCATTGTGGCCCAATGATTTCTCATTGCTCATGCTCCCAGAAATTAAACACCTTTTCTGCTATACATTGTTCCAAAGCATTTTCCATGCTTGCAAAGGAACTAACTTAGCCCAGAATGGATGATATTCAATTACCTATTTCTACTCCACCAGGAGATGGCTGATAAAATATTGGCTCAATGATATTTTTGCAAGTTAGACAACTTCCTCAAATAATAATCTTAATTTAGCCAAAGAAAACTTTGGTGATCCCCAATCCCAAATAAATTTCCTCAATAATGTTTATTTATCCAAAGAAAATATTTATTTGCTATTAACATAGGATAGTTCTGTAAACAAAAGACAGTGTTCATTTTAATAACATTAAATTTGCCTTAAATGTTGGTCTATTGTCTTCTGTTTCATCTGCCTGTTTGTTTTCAGGCCCAAAACAGGGCTGATAGAGTCAATAGAGTCTCTTTTAGATTGGGGCTAAATTCTGTATTGCCCAAATGACAGACGGTGGTCAAATGCAAGACAATTAGTTGTTTGAGGATCCAGAGACCATAAACATACCAGTAAATGTAGAGATTTTAAGTTTTATTATTAACTTTAGCAGACAAGATTTAACAGAAACACAAAAGCATAACATATCAAGCAAAACTCTGTTCAGCTGTCGGGACTCCCAGTGGAATAATAGTGGAGAGACCTCAAAAGAGTGAAGTTACATAGCACTCAGCACTATGTAGACCAGGGGTCTCCAACCTTTACAACTTTAAGTCTGAAGGACTTCAGCTCCCAGAATTCTCCAGCCAGGCTGGAGAATTCTGGGAGCTGAAGTCCTTCAGACTTAAAGTTGATGTAGACGATCCCAAAATAAAGGGCAATACTAGGGTCTGGTCTAACCTTGCTACCAAAATGTCATGATCTCCTTTCTATGGTACTGAGATTGCAGAACCTGAACTTGGCTAGATAAACAAGAGTTTGGAAACTACAGATAAGCCAGTACCAACTTAAATCTTGATCTTTTTCCACAGCTTTGTGAAGATTCCTCCCTTCTATTTATCAAGCAAGAGTGAAAAGCAAGATAAACATCATCATAACTCTGAATCTGGAATCTTCTTAACATGAAGGAGAAATCTAAAGATGTCATTACACACTTCAAAATATAATGGTCTCGCTCAATGCCTGTATAAATTCTCAAAAAAATATGACCCAGCTCAAAATTAAAATTAGAGATTATTTTACTACAGGAGCAGAGCGTCGTTCACTCATTTGGTAAATTGGAAAGTTTTAGGATGGAATATTCTTAAGCCCTACATTCTGGGAAAGACTGAGATTTCTCAATAGTAACTCTAATGGATCAAAGTTTTCATCACTGCTGATTTTTTCAAAATCCCCAAAGACATGCTTATTTGTCTTTAAATAGTGCTTTTAAAATACAAAACTGAATTGTGAGACACACAAATGTACACTAAGTAAAAAAATACTCCATAAAGTGCCACAAGATAGCTGTTTTTTTGTCTGTGGCTATAAAGAGCAATCTCTTTAATCTTGTAGATTTGGCTGATTTGGTTGGGTTAAAAAAAAAGAAACATAAGTGCTTCTGTGTAAGGTATCTTACACATAAATCTAACTCTTTGCAGGTTGGATGAGAGAAAGCCAGTAGTTAAGGTGATGAACAATGCCTTTGGGATTCATTGAGTAGCCAGCGGACTTCACAAAGCTGTGAGGATAAAATGAGGAGAACTTTATTAGTACTATGAATGGCAAGGGTACAAGTGAGACATGAATGTGATCGTCAAGTTTATTTGGACAGGCAGGAATTTGGTGGGGAAATGGCATATATAGTTTTAATTACAAGAGAGAAGAGGAAAACTATTATGCCAACAGAGGAAAGGATATGGATAATGCCATCTAATAAAAAAACTGCAGCTAAATCTACAATAAAGGTAAGCAATCAGACATAAGGAAGTTGTATTAACTGGTTGCTTTCAGAATGGGAACACTTTGATTTCCTATATGTCTTTCTTTTTATGATGTTCCCTGAGTATCTTTAAACCGTAACTCGTCTTGCAGTAAAGGGTTTGATTTGAGAATTCTGACCTGAAATTACTTATTTGCCTATTTGTTGTATTAACTTTTTCCATTTCTTAGAGATTCTTGCATTCATGCACAAACCTTTCAGGCTATGAGAATTAAAATGGGTCACACAAGCACTGATCAATATGAGGTCTTACTAAAAATAAATCTGTTTGAAATGTTGAACATTTCACTAGGTGAATTTCTTCAGAAAAAAAAATATTGGAAGTTACAACTTCCAGCACACACAAAAATTGGAACTTGCTTCCAGTTAGGATATGCATATCGATGTAAAAGGCACAACAGTTTTTTAAACAAATTATATCCGTCAAGCTAGACAAGGCTACGTTAGAAGTATAATTGTTCTGTTTACTATACAAAACAGCTGCTCGGCATCAAAGTGGTGATGTTTCTTTCCCAACTCTACTTCTAGGAGCTTTTACTGACTGATAGAGACAGACCTCCTGGATGTTTCATTGTTAACCTGACCCTTCAGGTGTAATGGGCTGTAAAAGTAACATTAAGGAACAGAAGGAAGAGCGGAAACCAAAACAATAGTCAGAAAAAAGAAATTTGAGTCCAAGGCAGAATTGTACATTGAGAAAGCAACTCTGATAAGGCTCTCCCTAGTTCTCTTAAATGGAGAGAGGGAGGAAGTACATTCAGACTTACAAGATTTTGTTATTGTAACCTTATAATAAAAGTAATATTAGCATTCATAACTTTTGTTGTGTCTATATAAATAGCTGTCAATCTGTCAACCAATTAGAACCCTGCAATCTCCCACCGGAACAACCTTCCGCCTGGACCAATGGTAACAATCTCTTGGCTTGATTGACACCAGGCGGTCGTAACTCGAGTACCCAACAGCTTTGGTTTCCTAGTCTGACCTATCTTAAAAGGGATGGCAATCCATCACTGTTGAAGGCACCATCCATCCTGCTCCTGGTCATCGTCTTCTCCATCTCTTCCATCATTATTATCAGGGGATCCTGCAGGCTTAATCATCATTCATAGTAGATCTCATACAAAAGGTTGAACAGGGAATTCCATTTAGTCATTCTGATGTGGCGGTTTGTATGTCATAATTGTACTTCATAATTAAAGTCATTTCATAAACACCGTTCAATTTTTCAAAGTCTAATCACTTGATTTTCATAATAACCACTGTAATCATAATTTGTAGGACAAAACGTTTGAACAACAGAATCCCATTCAAATCATAGGTCCAATTTCTTTATACAGTATACAGGTTTGTGACCTTACCTCTGGTCACGAACGCTTCTGACTACCACCAAATTGGGTTCCAACTTAAAAATTCACAATTTTTTTTCACAGCTGATTTCCCCTTCCACCCCATTTTTTTTGTAAGTGCCAAATTTCCAAAATTAGGTTCAGGTCATCACCAAATGAGGTCGCAACCAAAGTTATGAAACAAACTATGGTCGTGACTAGAGGCTCTACTGTACTTAATAAGTGTATCTACAGATTAGTACCAATGCTGTATATGTATGCGTATGGTGCACACCTGCTAACAAGAAAAGCATTAGTGGCAAAACGTGAAGTGCTTTCCTGATACCCACTTTGTACAATAATCAGTTCTAAAAAAAAAAAAAACCTAGCACTGGCAGTTTAACACAGAGAAATGACAGCTGAAATATCAAAGATCTCACTTTATTGTCACTTTCTAGGTACCATCAGCAATTTAAAACATTCTGCACAAATGGTAAGAAAATAGGTTACTGGGTAATTTGGAATGACAGGGAAGTCCTATAGGTTACATCCCATATATTTTCTTTTGATAACTAATCATATTGAAGCCCGAAGTGTCAACTAAAATCCCCAGGCTAGATCCAGTCCTCCTGGGTTTCTTTATATGACTATTGTACCCTGGTTGACTCCTCACCTTTCTACTCTTTCCATGGCCACAAAATTAATGCTCCCAAGTAGAGCAAAGGGTTGCTAAAATGCTTTGTCCCTTCTCGTTAAACGTGTATTGTGGCTTGACGGTGGAAATACAAATGTATTATGTTCTACTGCCGGTATCTTTCATATTTCACCTAGTATGTCTATTCATACCAGACATGCTTCTTTATTTTGCTGTCGTTTTCACTTTCGTTTGTTCACTCTTAGTATATTCATTTGCTATTTTTTGTATATTTGTTTTATTGGGTTCTCGGGATGGTAGACATCAGGGGTGTCAAACTCAAGGCCTGGAGGACGGATCCAGCCTGTGGGGTGCTTAGATTTGGCCCCATTGGCCACCCTGAAAACAATGAAGAAGTGGCCTGCAGTCCGTTTTCATTGGCAAAGGATTGTAGAAACCACTGAAGCCGAAAACAGACCTCAGGAACCTGTTTTTGGTGGCAGAATGCTTGGGCCACCATAGGCGCCCCCAACACGAGTGACATTGAGCTGGCCATGCCCACCTCAGCCACACCCTCCCTGGCTCTCTCAAATAGACTCTTGATGTGGCCCTCAATGAAGTTGAGTTTGACACCCCTTTTATACATGATGCCAGGTTTCCCAAGGCAGTCAGGTGATAGGAGAGAAAAGCACAATGAGAATGTGTAAAAGAGAACTTGGAAGTCTTATGAAGCCTAGGAGTTGAACTTGAAATTCTGCCTGGCTAGATTCAACCTATAGCTAAAAGGATTGGTCAGAAGAATTGCTAGAGAAGAATTGCTGCAACTTAACAATTGCAGTGATTCACTTAACTGTGGCAAGAAAGGTCGTAAAATGGGTCAAAATTTACTTAACAAACTGTCTTGCTTAGACTACATGTAATGTCAAGTATTTTTTGGTTCTCCCAAATTTGCAATTCTTCAAGTGCATTCTGCAAGTTTCTAGCCAGCATGGACAGCAGTTACATTACCTCACGGTTCAGGAAATGGCGGTGCGTTTATACACAAACTTTGACATAGATTGGAGAAAGCATTAATAGTCTCTTCTTTTCAGGGAGAGAAGATAACTCAGAAGACTGAGTTGCTGCTTTTCTTCCCTTTGTAATCAAGGTTATCTCCATCTTCTTCCTCAACACGTTTCTACAACCCTGTAGGATTTATATTATTCTGATAAATTAAGCAAATTAATATTGACTCAGGCATTATCCCTGAAAGCACACTGCAAAAATCATTTGTGTGATTTCTTGGTTTTCTATTAGGAGAAATCCCAGTTGTCCTACCTCCCTCTCTTCAGAATTCACTTATCCTTGTGAAGCCAAGGTACTGTGGCATCTTGGTGTCCTTTCCTAGGACTTTACTAGATGCTCTGGCCAGCAGTGTGTTATGCAAGCCACCTCAATGACAAGAGACAGAGGCAGGGGTGGTATTTACTTACTTTCCATACCAGTTCGCAAATGTGAGTGTGCTCCACCTCTATGCATGCATGCACTTTTGGTGAAAAAAGGACCTAAATGGGATGCCATAGAGTCCGGGTGGGTGGGCAGAGCCACCTGCGATTTCCACTATCGGTTCGGGTGAACCAATTCAAACCGGTAAATTACCACCTCTGGACAGAGGGTAATTATCAGGACACAAGAATGGCAGTTGAGGATATGAAGGGCAATGCCTGTGCCCCCATGGAAATATCCCTAGACTTGGATAAGAATAAAGCTGAATTTCTACCAATGTGCTTTAATCTTTAGTCAGTTGTAGTTACAGCAGCATAAAGTAATCAAGGAGAAGTTTCAATCTAAATATTTTAAATGCTTGATTTGAAATACAAAGAATTGTTTGTGAAACTAGCATTTTCTCTCTAACGAAATGCATTAAGTTGCTGAAAGTCTCATTGCAAGAGGTCAAATCTTTGTAGACAGATATAAAGATAACAGCAGAAGAGCAGTCCAGGTTATATGGATGATTCAAGCAGGGAACACAGATGATGAAGGAAAGTTGGAATGAAGTAGCAAGTATGTCAGAAAACTGAACAAAAAGTAGGAAGGACTGGAGAGAAGAACAACATGGAAGGACAAATTGGCTGACTGACAAAAAAGAGAAAATGGCTGAGAAACCTATCAGAGGAGAGAGATAATTCAGAGTCTTTTCTCCAGGGAGCCTTGGTAAAGGTTAAGGCAAGAGTCCCTATGGAACTTTTTTACCTTGAAAGATAGTTTTAATCCTTTAGATAAGAGAAATGTCCAGGAATCTTGTTTGGGGCAAGAGTCACTTCATATTGTATTAATGTGACAAAAGTTATCTCCTAAAAAAGAATCCTCTGAGGACTTTCTTATTTATAGAAGTTCAGTGGTGACAAAAATCTTTTCAGGGTGGCCCCCAACACTGCCTCTGACAGATTCTTCTAGGTAGATTTTCTAAAACCTGCATCCTTTAAATGAAGTGCACTATTTAACCTCTGCTGGCATTTGCTCTGCTTGAATGCTTGGCTTTTGGCTGCACAATTGTGCAGCACACATTTTTCATGCAGAAATTTCCAGCTATTCTTGGGCGAGAAGGCAAGATTCCTTTCGAAAATTCAGTAGAGCTGCTGCTGACAACATTGGGTTAAATATAAATCAGTGATCGGATTCAGTGGAAAGCAACTGTAAATGTTCCCGACTATTTTAACATGCTCCCTTTTTAGAAATCATCTCTGAAAAATTATTTCTTAAGAGGCCCTTGGAAAATACAAGTACCAAGAGTAAAATATAAAACATGTAATTAATTTGTAAGAGGAGTAGGTGAAATATAATTCCAAACATTGCGTTCACCTCAAGCTATAAATATAATTACTTGCTTATATTAAGGGGTAGGCAAACAGTCTTTCAGAATCCACTCACAGAACCTAAGGTATA
The DNA here is from genome assembly GCA_026931265.2 of Tropidonophis doriae. NCBI lineage: Eukaryota > Metazoa > Chordata > Lepidosauria > Squamata > Natricidae > Tropidonophis > Tropidonophis doriae. Next base: position 4,303 of record JAPKID020004918.1, on the reverse strand, counting down.
ACAGAGCTTTGTTTTATGGACACATCTTAGTTTTCCCAATTTTGTGATTAAAGTAGACTTTGACCAGAAAAGTCACAGTAGTAAAAACTCTGCTGGGTTCATGCTATAACTTTGGAATGAGTAGACCAGTTCTTTGGAATCCCTTTGGATAACAAAGGGACAGAAGATTGCCTACATATAGAGGGCTGCTCCTCATGCAGAGACAGCAAGATATTGAAAAATACTGTTAAAACAACAGACCCAGGAATTAATTTTAATAGTGTCTGCCACAACAAAATACATTATGGAAGAGGAACAAGTTCTACCTGATGAGATTGAGACTGACTTGACAGTAGATTTTAAAGTGACATTACAAGAACGATATGGAAAAAGATATTATACTAGATATACAGAATAAAGTAGCTCATGTCTTAATAATTAAAAAAATAAGAGTGTGAACTGAATAATTTTCCTATAATGGATTTATGAAATAAGCTTAATTACAAGCTTAAGAACTTAAGGAATTTAAAATATACAGGGGGGAGCTAATATTTAGATCTTTAAAAACCTACAAAAACAAATTAAGTTTACAGATAAATTTGGAATTTTGACTTTTATTATAAGGTTTTGAAATTACGGCAATTATAAAAATAAATAGCTTCTTATTGGAAAAAATATTTTTGCCTGTTCTGTTTACTGTAAATTATAATAAAAATAAGTGATGATCTTAGAAAGCTGACACCAGAGGGGACTAAAGTTCTGAACAAAATTTTTAAAATGCAAACCTATTTTTGATATCAATTAATACTGGGACATACAAAATGACAGAAAACATTATAACATCAAATATATCAAAGGATATCTTTGAAAAATTGAGCCAAAAGTTAATCAACATTTTCAGTAATTCTGTCTGCTTCTATGGGTAGACTATGTATTAATGGTGTGGAATAAATTTTATCTGTCAAGACAGAGAAAGTACCAAAAATTAAAGTAAAAATGATAACCCAAGAAAATGATTTGGAGAAGGATATTTTATTTGGACATACAAAAGAAGGTGGCACCTAAATTTTAAAAAGGAAATTAAAATGGTAAACCAAGACAATGACCTAAAATGATTTCTTATTTCATCCGTAGAAGAGGCTTAAAGCCTTGAAAAAGAGAAATCTGTGCAATTGGATAAAAAATAACTGAAGTGAAACAAATTATATGAAAATATTGGATTGAATTAAAGATTAAAGTACGAGGAAGGAATATAAAGTTGGTTTGTTTGATTGGTTAAAATAAGAATTCACTCACACACCCAAAAAATGTCGGGGCAATTCTTTGTGGACTTTTTGTTGACACCAAGACTGAAAAGTTGAAGTCTTATAGATAAGGGATAGGATATTGGATGAAGAGATGTTTGTTAATAACCTTATAAGATATGAAGAGTTTCAAGATTTGTTCATACTTGTGATGAAGAGAGTAAGTCACTTGTTTATATAATTTTCTTTTTTTTTATTGTTTTTTGTCTTTTTTCTTCTTTAAAAAAGAAACTTGGGTCTGAGTGGGAGGTTTAAAGCAAAAGACAGCTAAGGAAAGGAAACCAGCCTCTAAATACTCCCCCCCCCCTCTCTAGGGAAAAAATGCTATTTTTTCTATTTTCTTTTTGGTAGGTTAGGTTTTCCCTCAACGTCTGCAGTTTTGCAGTTAAGGGATTCCTGAGTTGCAGGGTTCAGACATTAAATGTTCCTGCCTGTATTTCTTCCACTGTGGTCCTGAAACAATATATACATCTATACTGATTAAATAATAATATAGGTTAAGTATTCACCTCAGAAGCCGTATTCTCCCATTTCAAACCACAAAAAAAACCAAAAGAAGCTGCCTCCAGTCCAAATTGTTTCAGGAAAATAACTTCTTTCTGACTTTGCTAAATCCCTTCCAAAGTAGATCCTCCAAAACCTGCATGTTTCTGCATTGTTTGGACCCTCGATATATTTTTAGAGTATTTGATTTAAGAAGAAAATGGCTTCAGTTGTGATTCTCAGTTCACATGTCATGTCCTTCAGAGAATATGCCAAGTAAAATAAGCGCTCAGCAAGTAAACAACAATTCTTTCCACCTAAATTGGCCCTGTCAAAATACATGATGCTATTATTTAAGACATCCTTCTATCTAGACTTTTTCAGCAACTGTGATCTCCAAAAGCTTTTTGAGATGATTACTGCCTGTAAGAAAACAGTGAACAGCAGCCTAGACACTTCGGGAAACAATAACTTAAATGAAAAGAAAATGTCAGGGCCGGCTAACCTAGAGAGAAATATTGTGTGCCACCAAGTGAGAAATACACTTCCATGTTCCTTTTGTTTTGTGGTCTGCAATATATTTGAAATACCATTGAAAAATAGCTTACATTCTATTTCTGGTCAAGTTGGACTCAGCAACAATATTCTTAAAACACATTTAAAGAAATCTAAATTACTGCTCCTGCCTGTGAAGGGGATATCCAATATCTGGGGACCAAATGAAGAAAAATCTACTAAGAGAGATCCTTATTATTCAGAAAGAATTCCAAGATATGGAGAGAAATCCTGGGGTTTATTTAAGGACAGAATACCCACCCTGTTTCTTCAAGAAATTATTGGCAGGAAAGAGTTGTACTTGAAGATGCAAACATTTCCATGCTTAACTTGGGAATCAGGCTGAAACAGTTTGTTGGATCCTAAAGAAGGAGTGAAGTACAAAATATTTGCTGGACTTTAATGGAAGGACAGGTACTTGTGCTAGGAAATATGCACCCTCAAGTGCATATTCTCCAAATTCAATTCTGCTCTACAGGGTATTTTAAATCAGGGATAGCAGTGGTGGGTTATGGCCAGTATGCCCCAGTATTGGCACACCGGTGCCTGCTGGGAGCACCAGATACCATTCGCTACAGTGCTTTGGAGGGCCACCCGCCCACCCTCCTTACCTGTATTTGACCCAACCTGGCCATTTCTGCCAAGCGGCTGGAGTGTCGCAGGGCGGTGGTGTGCATGTATGCACAATGCACATGCATATAGTGGATGCCTGGCCCCGTCACAGAGTAATGGTTATGACGGGATCCGGAACCCACCACTGAGGGATGTACAATATTTTCCAGACTTACGTAGAACTATATGGAGTCCCCGAGCAGCATGGCTAGAATGGGAACAAGCAGAAGAAACCATATACCTAATTCCATGTCAATGAAAAGTAAATGTAAGGAATAAAATCCAGCTTGTTTCCCTTGAATCCCTTGAGTGTATCTTTGTAAAATGATAATCAAGATTTACAACAATATGAATTACATTAACATTAATTCTATAATATTAAAATGATAATATTAAGCATAATAATAATATTTGTTTCTTTCTCTTAACATATCTTCTTTATTTCACTAATCTTTTCTTTTGTTTCCCTGTTTCTAACTTCCATTTTTGTTATCTAACCATTGATAAAAGAAGTCCCATGTCATATAATATTCAGTTTGTTCTTTCTCCTTAATTGCCAGTGTTTATTCATTTCTGCACATTCTAATATTTTCCTGATCACATTCTCATTTGTCGGGATCTCTTCACTTTTCCAATTTTGTGCAAATACAATTCTAGCTACAGTTACTACATGAATAATTAAATATGCATTCTCCTTCTAGGTTTCTGGCAGGTCCTGGCAACTATGGATTTCGAGGGCTACTTATTTTCTCAGACCACAGATCATAGGCCTTTGCTTTAAACTCCATAGTTTAAAGATTGTGGTGGACTTTGTTTCTCCTGAAGTATGAGTAGCCATCTTCTCTCAGAGCCTGCTGTGGCTGTATCCTGCATTGCAGAGCCAAATATCCAAACGGTTCAGCTGTACTATTGGATATTTGAAACAGAGGTGGTATTCAGCCGGTTTTCTCTGGTTCGGGCAAACCAGTAGTGGTGTCTGCAGGAGGCTCCGCCCACCCACCACAACATAATGCATGAGCACTGCACATGTGCAGAAGATGGTGCAAAGGTAAATTAATCCCACTACTGGTTTGAAATCTCTTTTAATCCTCTAATTCAGATGAAGATGCAGGCATAGTACTAGACTTCCCTGCAGTAGAGGGAGATAATGCATTAGAAAGTCCTAAACAATTATGTAGAGTTCTCAACTTACGACTGGTCGCGAGTTACGACCGGTCGAGAGTCTGCCTTTTGACAGCCTGGCAACAGACCATCTGCTGAAACTGCCAGCCGCGCCTGATTGGCCAAGATGCGGCTGGCTGGAAACACTGTTGCCAGCTACGAAATTCTCCCGCCTAAAGACAGGCTATATAAAGAGCTGTCAAATAGGC
>JAPKID020004917.1:0-11413 GCA_026931265.2 Tropidonophis doriae | reverse complement strand
GAGAGAGAGAGAGAGAGAGAGAGAGAGAGAGAGAGATGATAGAGAAAGAGAGAGAGAGAGAGAGAGATAAATATATGTCTAGGGCTAGGGCTAGGGCTAGGGCTAGGGCTAGGGCTAGGGTTAGTGTTAGGGTTAGGGTTAGGGTTAGGGTTAAGGGTAGGGTTAGGGTTAGGGTTTTACAACAGAAAAGTTCCTGAAGGAATGAAATGGATGAAATGGAATGTGAGAACATTTACACACACGCACATATGTCACATTTATATGATACCCCAAGGCAGTATTTCTCAACCTTGGCAACTTAGATATATAGACTTCAGTTTCCAAAACTGGCAGTTGGGAGTTGAAATCTGCATATCTTAAAGTTGCCAAGATTCAGAAACACTGCCCTAAGGGCTATTTATTCACCATGTATTGTGTAAACTATGAAGTTTGCTTCTCATGTATTTGTACATGAGAAGCAAACTTCATAGTTTGCACAATACATGGTGAATAAATAGCCCTTCTAAACAATGACACTGCCCATGTTTACACATTCTTTTACTAAGTGGTCTCTTGGAAGACTCAAGTGAATGACATTTGAAATGGATTTGATTATTTTAATATATGATTCAGAGTTTGAATATTTCTTGGTTTCAGGCAAAAAAAGAGAACAAAACAAAACATCTTTGCACATTTAATCTAGAGAAGCCTGGTGTAGCTTACATTTAAAAATCGGGCTACATGTGTTATTAGTAGCAACAATAATTTTACTTGCAGACTTCTTGTCTTTGCTTCCCAACTTTAGCCACATGAAGCACATGTCTGATGTGTTATGTAAACGCAAGGCAATATAGCACTAACACTTAGACTTATGCACTACTTCACAGTACTTTACAACCCTCTCTAAATGGTTTACAAATGTCAGCATATTGCCCTCAACAATTTGGATCCTCCTTTGATTGATCTTGGAAGGATGAAAGACTGAGTCAACCTTGAACCCTGTCAGTATCAAACTGCTAGCAGTCAGCAGAATTAGTCTGCAATACTACTTTCTAACCACTGCGCCACCATAGCTCTTCTGTGCCACCAGGGTTCTTATAAATATAAATGTAAACATGCAGAACAATCTTTAGCAATGATCGCTAATGACAAGGATGGCAATTAATATTGTATTTTGTTAGTGCAAATGTATTCAAAATATTTTACAGCCTGGTCATATTTAAATTAGCTCAGAACTAAGTCACTGAGTAACTGTAATCCAGTCGTCATGGACTCAAATATGCAACATTGATTATTTGGTCCAAAGGAACCCTAGGACAAAGTCTTAATTTAGAAGAAATTTGCAGCTGTTGCTGTGTTTCATTTCCAAGCACAGGATTAAAGCTCAAAGTACAGAACACACAATACCGAGTTAGATCTGATTCCCTATTTATAGAAATGCAGGCGAGGAAACAGAGGGGAAAAAAGAGAGAGTTTTAGGAAAAATGCATTGTTGGTTTCAGTTTAGTTTTTTTAATCTTTTAAAACCAACATTTGCAAACATTTGTACTTACCTGTAGAAGTCTCGTCCTTACAGAGCTGCTAGTTTCAATTTGTTGAAACGTCACAATAGTTTGCAGGAAATGAATTCTGTGTCAGACAAAGTACATTTTTACAGGCTAAATCTATCTCCTCCCACAGAAGCCCTGTCTTGGCAAGTAGTGGATTTCTGCTTTGAACAAAACAAGAACAATTGGTGACAAACTGGCCAGTCTTGAATGGAGTTGAACACTGAAAACTCTTGCTCCGCTTTCATTTTTGAATTAGGTAATCCTGACATTGCTTGTTTTTATGACTGTGTGGAGAGAATACAGCTTTGGGCATTTAATTTAAAAAAGTAGAATGTGCTTACTTTCACAGCAGAATATGGGTTTATTTTTTTTCCCCACCTTGAAATTTTCTGCTGTCCAGGCAAAAAGTAAAATGGAAAAAAAGCAGCATATCAGAATGCTTAAATAGTTTCAAAATGGGTAAACATTAACTTTCTGCTCTGTTACTTCCATCTACAGCCCTTCCCTCTCCCCAATACCTTGTTTCAGGTAAGAGTTTACATGATTCAATGTTTTTTTGTATAAAACAATTAAAAGTACAGTGAAAAATAAAACTTTTCTGTATAAATATTCAGATAGTGGTTAAGGCATCGGTCAAGAAACTGGGTGACTGCAAGTTCTAGTCCTTCCTTAAGCTACGAAAGCCCACTAGGTGACCTTGGGCAAGTCTGTCCAATCCACCTCACAGGGTTGTCATTGTGGAAAATATAAGAAGAGGAAGGAATTTTAGATATGTTCACCACCTTGAGCTATTTGTAAAATAATGGTGAGATTAAAAAAAAAGATCTTAAATAAAAAATGTGTTACCTGTCAAGCAGGTAACTGAAGGCAAACTACAAGATCCTTAATCCAAAATAGCCCATCCAGCAGGTCAAATTAGCAGGGAAAGACATGAGATGAAGCAGTCAGTAAAGAGTAGGAACCCAATTGAGCAGATTCCAGCCTCTGATCATGTCATTTACACTTGGTGAGTGAAATGTGCTAAATCACCATCTAAAGTAGGGCTGTCAAACTCGCAGCCCGCGGGCTGGATGTGTCATGCCCTGGCCACACCCACACCCACTTTAGCAAAGGGGGGGAAAGTCCCAATACGTCATGTGAGGCTGCCGTGACGTCATGACTTTGACACACCTGATCTAGAGCTTCCAATTTCAATGACAGATGGCAACTACACAGGTATGCTGGCATTATATTCCTGGCAAATCCTCCAGTGTTTTAAAAGAAACTGGCAATAGAATGAAGTGTTTTTCCTTCTGCCTCTTGAAATCTGATCTGGGAGACTCTGCTTCAAAAGGTTACTGTAGAAACAGTAACATAACTGCAAACCACTCTCATGTTTTGCAGAGAATAAAATGCCAGAAAGGGGTTGCAAAGGAATTCTAAGGAAGCAAAGGAATTCTTTTTCCAGAGTCATCATGTAGGGGGAAAAAAAACCAGGGAATTGGGAATAGATTGAGCTCATATGTTCCCTTTATTGCCTATTACAACCAGTTTATATAAGCGATCTGGTGGGTTCGCAAAAGATAGCATCAGCCATCCAAAATGTCACTCACAAGCTTAAACATGTCGAAATATATGCTGCTGATGAAAACTGATGCTACCTCAAAACCATCAGTTCACAAAGACAGTTTGTATGTCATCCTGGTTTTGGTCTTTGCAATCATTTGAGTTGGCTGGTATACTCAAAAAAGCAACTGGAGGTGTTTGCATAGTATCTCTATGGAAATCCCATTCACATCAACTATGTTTTACGGCTCTCAACATTGCAGTAATTACTTGAAATGGAGTTATTTCAAGCTGCAATGGCTTTATGTGGACAGACCCCCCCCCCCCAAAAAAAAAAGATTGTGTATTGAAATTTACAACTCCAGTCAATGTTTTCAATCATTTTTCTAAAGAGTTCCCAGTCAGTATTCTTTACAGGAAGTGGCATTCTAAGACTTTATTGGGCATTTTATTAAATCCTAGTAGGTTTGCTACCTATTATGTTTATTAACAATGCTGAAACTTCATATGAGGTATGGAAACGTTGCTCAAAATAAGAAGCCGCCTCATGGATGTTTGAAAATTACTGTGGGCAATTGCTTGCTCTAGTTTACCCAGCAACGAATAATTTTGACAGATGGGGCCTAGGAAGAAAGCCTTCTCTGCCGTTGCCCTTGTTCTAAAGAACATTCTGGCATCAGAAGAGAGGGAAGGAGTTAAAACATGGCCCTGCACCCTTTCTTGGGGTTCAGACAGGGTCCCACAGCTGTGAGCTTGGCTAACGCCCTGAAGGCCTCACTCCTGCCTTTTAACAAAATTTTAACTAATTCTACCCTGGTTTTTAACTCATCCTTAATTTTTAACTTTTATATATTGGTTTTATAATCTTTTTTTTTTCTGCACACCACTCGGAGTCCCTTAGGGAGATGGGTCGTTTGTTTTTTTTTAATGATAAATAATAAATAAGCTCATAACTAGCACTGTATAGCTAGCATAATAGATTTAAATGTTTATTTGCTTAACATCATGACCTTTTTTGCTCATGCAGGATAAAATCCCGGCCAAAGCAGGGAGAGGGAGATGAGAAGAACAGGGTGGAGAACTTAGGATCACTCTTTTATATTATCTGTATCTCCCTATCTGTATCACAAGGCACAGAAGTTTCCAGAGACTGTACCCACAACAGTGTGGTTATATAATTAGCATGGACAGTTTCAAAGGAGGGACCTGTGATTATTCCAACTTTAACCCTTTTGTGCAAATAGCAGAAGACAGAGGTAGAAAAGAGAACACAAATAGATTCTATTCTATTTTATTCTATTCCATTCCATCGTGTTTCCCTGAAAATAAGACCTAGCCTGGTTTTTAGCATGTTCCTAATATAATCCCTACCCCCAAAATAAGACCTAGTTAAGGTCATCATCAGCTGCACAGGGTGTGGGTAGGCATGACCAGCACAGGAAGCAGTGGGAGCATGGGAGCCAATGGTATCTGGCCACAGCTGGATGAGTTGATTACCTGTCCAAGGAGCAGGCAGAGGCGGGGAGGAGGCACATGATCTGGGTGCGCCATGTGAGTCGCAGGAAAACCAAGAGTCAGTGGGCTGTAGTGGACAGCCGACCATGGAAGGCTTATTTTCATGCAACTGCACTGGAAGCAGATGGAGGCAGAGATGCAGGGGGAAAGTAGGCAATCCAATGCTCCGTGTGGGACAAGCTGAGAGACATTTGAACACACACACACACCTCTGCCTCCGTCTGCTGCTTGAAGATGTAATCAACTCACCTGCTCTGCATGGGCTGCACAACTCCAGAGTACGCGGAACAAGTGACCAGCAGGCTGCAGCTACTGCCGGATACCGTTGGCTTCCGCGTGCTCGCCGCCCTTGTGTATGCCCTGTATCAGGGGGTAGGGCGCCCAGCCGTCACCCTAATATCTAATCACCCTAATATCTTGTTTCACAGAAAATAAGCCCTAATGTTTATGTCGGAGCCAAAAACAAATAAGACCAGGTCTATCCCTCTACTCTACTTCTAGCCTAGCTTCTCTTTGTTCTGACCCAGGCTTCCTTAGAAAGCAAGAAGCAAAATCTTGATCCTGACAAAACCTCTTTTATTTACACGACTGTGAATTCCTTTCATTCACAGTCAGCAAGGCCTTTAGCAATCAATGTTTCAGAGGAATGTTTATCCACACACACACACCTTATCTCATTTAGAGCACTGGCAGATAACTAGCTTCTAATCACAGGGCAAAGCAAAACTTGGCACAGAGTCTCTTATAATCACAAACAGAATTTTCCAGACTGAATGAACAAATTGTTTCCTGCAAAAGTCCTCTCCCCGTTCATTCCTCTTTTGTTTCCTGGGAGGGTTCAATCACCTGCAAAGTATGGCTTTACTCTTAAGTCAACCCTGCTTTCGTAGTTGTTCTTGGCTTCTGGCAGTTCTGCTCATGCACACACTGGGAACAGGCACCAGCTGTTGTTCTGCCTCATTGCTGTCTAACTCTCTCTCTGCCTCTGATGCAGAGCCCTCATCTCAGCTTTCTTCAATCCCCAGGACTGGCCCACGTTCCTCCCCAACCTCCTCACTGTCCGACTCTGCTGCCAGCTCTGCTGGCCGCCAGCGGGCCACAACACTCTTCTCCTCCCGTCCCCACTCCCCTTTCATCCCATGCCACGCCATGCCATCTCATTCTAGTCATTGGGTGGACAGGGATGATGTCTTCAACAGCGAAGAGCAGAGCTGCCTACTGGCATGTGAAACCAAGAGGCAGAACTAGCAGGGCTTTTTCCTTCTAACCTTTATTTTTCTCATTTCAATCCACCTCTGTACATTGTAGTATTCTCCATGTATCATTACTTTGTTCAAGCACCATATCCTCCCCTAAGAAACTGCCTGAAGGTATCTCATCATTTTCAAGCACTCCTCTGGGCACGCTTTGAACTGCAGCTCAAGAAATAAACAGCCATTTATATTTTGCATTAAATAAACCATAGAAGAACAACTTCAAAGTTATCATTGCTCACACTTGTTGGCTTCCTTGGCTATGTATTTATCCTTATTGTTTCCAAACAGCATTTTTTCCACGATGTTTTCTTTAAATTGCAGTGATTTTCACCAGGACTGCATTTATACTTAGCTTTTTATTCATCAGATTGCCAGCGAAACTAAAGGAACTTTCACTGAGCTAAAATGTTGTAAATAACACTACAATACCGTAATTACAAAATAGTGAAATCATCAGCAGATAATTATTTTGTTTTATGAATACTCACACTATTTACTGTCACTGGACTCTGCCCAGAGTCACTTGGAGAATTATCTTCATTTGTTTATTTGAATAATTTAGTTTTGTAAATAACTCACGGCAGCGTCATATTTAACACACCTTCGTCCTCCTATTTTCCCCATAACAACCCTGTGAGGTGAGGTGAGCTGGGCTGAAAAAGAATGGCTGGTCCAAGGTCATGCAACTGGGTTTTATGGCTAAAGCAGGATTAGAATTCACAATCTCCCATTTCCTAGCCTGGTGCCTTAACCATACCACCAAACTGGCTTTCAAATTATGCTTTTACAACCTAGATAATTAGTTGCTGGACTTTGTTGCTGGGTGATTTTGGGAAATTGTTTGAAGGAGGACAAATCCAGGAGTTAATTAAATAATTAATTAAACATATTCCGTGATTGAGAAAAATAACACAAATTCAATTGAAAAATCAGGGCAGACACTATTAAATGACAGCTAAGAGACGGAAGGGACCTTGGAGGTCTCTGCTCAAGCAGGACACCCTCCACCATTCTGAACAAGTTGCTGGAATATCTAGGCTTTTGCACCACGGTCCCTCCTTCTGCCTAATGGAGCAGCAATTTGGTAATTCCTGCTCCCACTATCTGCACTTTGCCTGGCATCTTTCCTCTTAACCTGGTGCATGAGCGCAATATCATCCCGTGTTACCTTTTGGAAATGACTAGGAAAAAGTGAAAAAAGAACATAAAATCATTGCTACCCTGCCACCTTCTGGCCATCACTTGGTATTCTCTAACGGTTTTGCATTGCTGCTTCCATCGGCTCAAACCAAAAAGCAACTAGTAGAAGATAGTTTTCCAAAGCATCTGAGCACCTCCATCTAGTCTCATGTGTCCTCGGGTTCTATTGGTGGTGGGAAGCCAACTGAAAATTGGACAAAATATACTTGCTGAACATCTAAAGAATTGGCCTTATGGACGTCTGGGTCAATAAGGCCCAGAAGACCTTCTGTTATTCTGTCTCTGCTATGTATGAATTAGCAACCACAATCCTAACATGTTCAGAAGACTGGACTGCATTCCTTCATGAAGTTCAATTGCTTAAAACCCCAATCATCTTAAAAGGGGACTTAAATGGATTAAACATTTGGGGTTGTAGTCTTGATTCCCCCCAATTTTTGTCAGTTGACTATTTTAAGAAAACAGGATTCTCCCCCCCCTCCACCAAGATTAGACATATTTATTGCTCTATTGTAAAATCTAAGTATTAGTAGAATGTGAAAAAAGACGTAGTCCAACTTTCTAAAATTATTACTAATTGTGTATTCTTTCCCGAGCCCTTTCAAACCTAATTACCAGAGGGATGTTTCAGAACTATATAGATTAAGCTCTGTGCAGTATATTCAGTCTATACTCATTTATTGGGGAATATATTCTAGCTGAAAGATTTGTTTCTAGCAGAGGGGTTACTCAAGGGCAATAATGAAAATATATTAGTTTCATTTTCCATTCCTCTTCTACAAAAGAGAAGGAGTGTATTAAATATCTCACAAGTAATTGTTACTGGAGAAAAAGAGGAACTGGGAAAGAAAACACTGTTATGATTTCAGAAAAATGACAAAAGCATATTATCTGAGTTGAATATTATTGAATGGTAAAGATGTGGGTACAGTTTTGCTTCAGAAACATTCCCTTTACCAAGATTTAATTAAGAGATTTAATTTGACCAAGGAAGGAAGACTAACAAGATCCTAGGAGCGGAATATCTCAGGTATCTCCTTTCCACTTCTACCACCTGACCCATTTCTTATTTTTGCTGTCTAACCTATGTCAAACAGGATGCAGTGGCTCAGTGGCTAAGATGCAGAGCTTGTCAATCAGAAAGGTCGGCAGTTTGGTAGTTTGAATCCCTAGTACCACATAACAGAGCAAGCTCCCGTTACTTGTCCCAGCTTCTGCCAACCTAGCAATTCTAAAGCATGTAAAAATGCAAATAGAAAAATAGGAACCACCTTAGTGGGAAGGTAAGAGCGTTCCATGAGGCTTCGCCATTTAGTCATGCCGGCCACATGACCATGGAGACGTTTTGGATAGCGCTGGCTCTTTGGCTTTGAAACAGAGATGAGCACTGCCCCCTAGAGTCGGGAATGACTAGTCCATATGTGCGACGAGAACCTTTACCTTTTAAACCTATGTCAATAATATTTTATTCCTTATGGAGACAAAAGGCTTCATTTGATATGCTCTGGTATAAATTAAAGGGATGCTGAACACCTTCATTCAAGAGAAATTGGATGGAATTTCAGTATGATTTGGAAATAAAGATGTCATGGAAAAATTGCTTTCTGGAGTACATGTTTTAAACAGCTTTGTCCGTTATGTACATAAAAATAAATAATTTGCAAGAAGCATCTAATCCAGGCTGTTTTTCTACAGCAGCTCCCAACCAGATGTCATAGAAGTAAAGTGGATTTCTTTTTATTTACCTCAAACTTATAATTCAGCATTTAAATGATGCATTTATTATGAGAAGTGTAAATTATTTTTTTACGATAGAACTCTTTCCTAGGCTCCTTTCACAGCGTTTGAAAATTCAGTACAAGACAGTCCAAAAAGGTTAAAGCCATAAAACTAATATGAATGTATGGCTGTGAAACTTGGACCATAAGAAAAGCTGAGCGTCAAAGAATTGAGGCCTTTGAACTATGGTGCTGGAGAAGACTCCAGTCCCTTGGACTACAAGGTGGTCAAACCAGTCAGTCCTAGAGCCTCAACCTCAACTGCTCTTTAAAAGGTCAGATCCTGAAGATACTTAAATACTTTGGCCACTTGATGAGAAGGAAGGACTCACTGGAGAAGAGCCTAATGCTGGGAAAGATTGAGGGCAAAAGAAGAATGGGATGACAGAGAATGAGGTGACTGGATGGAGTCACTGAAGCAGTAAGTGAGAGCTTAAATGGACTCCAGGGGATGGTAGAGGACAGGAAGGCTTGGAGGAATGTTAGCCAATGGGTTGTCCATGGGGTTCACAACTAATAACAACAACAAATCTATATTTTAATGTTTCATTGGAAGCCACTCAGAGTTGGTTGAAAAATGGGTGCCCAGGCAGGCAAGCATAAACAAACAAACAAACAAACAAACAATTGAAAGTTCTCACTCTTAACAAAAACAATTTAGGTTGTATATAGAATAATTGATCAAACCATTTTCTTTTACCTAAATAATAGACATATAACCTCCTTTATGTGGCTTACCTAAAATAAATCTAAATAAATCTCCAAGGGTCCCTAGCAATGTCAGTCTAGACCATATTCTTTTCTGCTTATTTAAATCTGTATTTAATCTCTGTGATGTCTACACATACTCTCTTTCAAATTAGTGTCCCTTACTAAAATGCTTATTGGTGCTATCATTTCCTAGTTAAAAAGAAAGAAAGAAAATGTAAGTTTGTTTCCTTTTCTTGGCATCATCAGGTTCTGTACATTATTCTTATCAGAGAAAATTTGCTAGCAAACATGAGATCAAGTATAAGCAGCAGCTCTCATCAAGTCTAAGCAGAGGGCAGAACCGTTTGTGGCTCCTTTTCCAAACAGCCAATTAGGCAGTAATCAGCAGGGTTTTATCAAACCAGGCCTGATGCTTTTATTGACTACATCACCATTTCATGCACAGCCTATTGTTCAGTCGATAGTTGTCATTGGAGGGCAGCCACTTACTCACTGCTCCTGCTGTCACTATTTCTTATCTAATTACAGATCGGCTCCAGGTGAAGAAACTCCATCTCATTAACTCAGTCTACTTCAACTGCAAGGCTCACTCAGGGAAAAAAGCTATCCTCATTATGTTTTGCAACATCCAAAGACGGCTCTTCTTATTCTATCCCTGACTTCATGCTTATTTTTTAGTGGGTATCTACTACAGTTTATACTATTAGCAGACAAATCACAAACAGAGATTAGTAACAAATCTTAAAAATATAAAAAGCTTGTTGCATCCTCAACGCTTATACAGGATTGTCCATAGGACATAGGGAAGAGTCGTGAAACAGGCACTAAGTAAAACAGCAATGTATTTGACTGGCCATTCATAACGGCTTAAATTTAAGCTCTACTGCTTCAAACAAAATAAGTAATCTCTGAAGTGATAATATGAAAAGCAGTCAGAGTTTGAACTCATTATAGAATCCTCTGATTTTAAGCTACATACCCTGAGAAGTCTTTGAAGCTGAACTTTTAGTTTCATAGAAGTCTTTTATGTACAGACTTGCTACAAACTATTTTAGTAATGAATTTATAATTCCTTTTGGGATTATATTATGGATGTTCTTGGGGCATATTTTCCATCACTGTCTGATGCAAATCTTTCCATGTAATATGGCAAATTACCAGTTAGCTAAACATTGTTTATGCCAACATCACAGGAGAAAGGAGCTGTCATGAATCAATCTGATTTATGTTGATTATTCTGGCAGAAATGATTGCTCTTGCAAAGAAGAATCACAAAAAGTTCTAGCCAGAGCATGGCTGAATTGACAGAGTTAATTCAAGAAATGCTACTATCTAATCTAAAAACAGATCATTGGGAATCAGCTGGCCTCCATCTGGCTTTTAGAGCAAAAAGTGTATGAAATATATAAGAATAAAATCATATCCATGTTGACAATCAGAAAAAAGATCCTCAGAATTCTACTGGGGATGGGGAGACCACATTTCAGGAAATTATTTAATTGTTTTAAAAATAATGGAATAGAGAAGGGGCAGGAAAAGTTAGTTTTTTAGTTAGTTTATACATTCATTCATTCATTCATTCATACACACCAGAAGAATCAATCTTGTTGGAAGTAGTAATCACAAAAAATCTGGGGTTAAATCATTGATCAAAATTTTCTCTAAATGTTTAGCCTTCCTAGCATTGCCACCTAAGTTCCTATTAAGTGAAAATGAATGCATTTAAATAATGTATATACTATTGATCTATGTATCTCTATGCATTGGCAATGCTTGTCAGCTACACCCTAATTTTAGGATACTTACAGTTGTGGTCAAAATTATTCAACCCCCAATGCTGTAAAGGGGTTTAGGGACTATAGTGTACATTTGGAATTGT